>JBCNJP010000002.1:4476388-4530027 GCA_039602395.1 Deinandra increscens subsp. villosa
ACAGGGTAATGGGTCAACACAGCAGAAGTCGGGTTGGGTCGACCTAAAACTCCTTTTTGTTCAATTTTTTAATGAATAATTGCGGTAATTATGGCTTTGAAAACCATATTGTTAGGGAGTACAATAATATTTGAAATCTTTGAATAAAAACAATTTAGGAGGTTGTATGCATTTGGAAATGAAAGGAATTGGAAGGAATCATAAGGAAATTGAAAAAAATATTTGTGTTCCCAAGTTTTTATAAGGGAGGAAAGGGAGGGAAATAGAAGGAAAATCTTTAATTTTTTCCCCTTGTAACTTTCCTTCCAAAATGGAAGAAAAATAAAGGAAACCAGATATCAAAATTACCATTTACTATTTTACCTTCCATCTAACCTATTATAAAACTATATATCTAAAAATAAGAGTATAATTGTAAAATTGTTCTCTCTTTTCTCATATCTTCAACTCGGGAACACATAAAAAATTTCTTTTCTTTTCTCTTTCTTCTAATTCTGAAACATAAAATAAAATTAGACATTTTTCTTCTCTCCATACAACTAAATCGATCCTTTAAAAGATTTAAATGTGATTTTAACCTTGATAGCAGGATTTCTCAGCAAGACGCCATCTGCCACATATGCATTTTTGATGTAGTAACATGTACAAATTAACTTAAATCTAAAATTTGTCAGGTTATGGGTTTTTTTTTTTGTTGGAAACAAATTTGGTTGTCTTGTGTGACATGTGAATTGACTAAAGTTTTGTTACCTTTTAATGAAATTTACCCAAATCTTTTCCAACTCGTTTTCTTCCAATTTTTCTTAATATGCAGGCAGGCAAAACTATGGAAACTATTATCAGGAAACATGAAGAAACACTTGGTAGGTTGCTATTAACTTCAACAGAAAAGAACGTGATAAATCTGATACACGCGTATCTAGAACCGTTCTACAAAACCACAAATGACATATGCACTAACAAGTTACCAACCGTTGGATTAGTTCTCTTCTTCATGGATCACATTTCCGAGACTATAACAGCATGTAGGGAGTCCCGTCACAGTCCTGACTGGCTCAAAAATGCTGCAATTGACATGGCTACAAAAGTCAGAAGCTACAATGATCAAGTTTCAAATATTTTCACATACATGACTGCAATCCTTGATCCCCGGATTAAAATCGAACTAATTCCTGAAAGTCTGAACCTAGATAACTATCTTGAGGAAGCAAGGAGTCATTTTGTAAGAAATTACTCAACTACCCATTTCCCTTCAATGACTGCATCTTATGGAAGCACCCATGAGTTAGAAGACGGAGGGAGTGTGTCATTTGCAGAGGAAATCGCCCGTAAGAGACGAAGGGCAAGCATGGGGACCGCAACCGATGAGTTGACTCAGTATTTATCCGAGCCCACGGCTCCAATTCCGATTGATGTGTTGGAATGGTGGAAAGTAAATAGCACACGGTACCCTCGATTGTCTGTAATGGCTCGGGATTTCCTGGCGGTTCAAGCCACTTCAATTGCACCGGAGGATTTGTTTTGCAGTAAAGGGGACGAGGTTGAAAGGGCAAAACAGTCAATTCCATATTCGAGTATTCGATATGCTCTCTGTATTAGATCATGGACCACATGTGGGATGAAGTTGAAGTATAAATCGACCGAGATTGATTACGAGCGGCTGATGGAATTAGCAGGTGCAGGAGAGAGTGTAGCAGGATCTTCTGAGAAGAAACATAAGTAGGGGAATATGGGTTGGTTGGTTTGTTAGTTTTTTTCTTCTTTATTATCATCATTATTATTATTATTATTATTTTTATTTAAATTTTTATGTAAATTTAGGTTTAGTAAGTTGTTGATGTACAGATTCTAGACGACAATGATTCTGACCCATTTGCCTTTGAAACACCAAATTTTTGTGCAACTTATTACAGCCTACAGATTTGTCAAAAGCTGCTCCAAGATCACAGGAGTTTGAAGAGTAGAATCAAACATGTATATGTGCAATGGAGACCCGAGCATGTGTGAGAGGTGCGACGTAAAAAGGCTTATCATTTTAGAGGGCTAAATGTTTTATTTTTTTAATATATATTATATATATAGTTATTTTTTAATAAAACTTCTAAATTTTAAAACTTAAACTAATAATATAGTTTAATTTAAAAAATATAGTCTAATTAATTATTTAATATTTAGGCATCTAGGGCTTTATTTTAGTTATTATTTAGGTCTATTTGTCACATCACCCTTCTAAATTTTTTTAAGGTTTAAACCTAAGTCCTGTTGTCGTCGTTTCTTGAAGATGCACTCAAGTTTCATGAAAGAAGTGATATTGATGTGGATGACCTTTTTATGGAATTGAAGTTATCAGCCCCATATATATTTTATAAAATCTTAATAAATTCAGTTGTTTTCCAAATGCAAGCATTGCATATAGAATATTATTGACTATTCCAGTGACGGTGGCATCTGCAGAGGGTGGAGTTTTTCAAAGTTGAAGTTATTAAAATCTTACTTACGATCAACAGTATCACAAGAAAAACTTAAAGGATTTGCAATTAAAGCTATGGAGAACAAAATAATAGAAGATATGAACTATGAAACATAATCAATCAATTTGCTATTGAAAAATGCTGGGAGATCAGCACAATTTGTTGTACTTAGAATGTCATTTTAAAACTATAATTTTCTTATGATTATTGTTATAACTTATTTTTTGCTCTATTTAAAAACTTTATCTATTTGCAAATTTTTGTTTTTGAATGTGGCCCATTTATCTAGCTCGAATAGGACCCCTAAATCCTTAGGACCAATCCGATACCGGTAATCGAGTAAATAGCCCAAATTAAATTGAGAGTCGCGTAATCACTATCAGAACAAACTATTTATTTGATCGGTATCATCAAATCAAATGTTTGAGCGGATTAAACACAATTTCTTGATCAAGAATCCAATCGTTTCCTTTGAGAATTTCATATACGAAATCACGAAGATAGGTTTCTTGTGTGTATTTCCAATCGTTTAGTATTATGATTATTTTATGTGATTATCTCCTCATTCGTTTGAAACAGAGAAGAACATTGTTGTATGCCATCATCTTCCAACTGTTCTCTCTATGTCTATCGTTTATTAATTAGTACTTGAGCCTAAAACAAGATTATGGGCTATCTATTAAATCTTGTTATTTAATAAGTCAGCCCAATAACAAATAACTAGCCCAAATACTATTAGTATTAATAATATACACCATTTCGTCCGATACAACCGAGTCCACATTCCGGTATCACCTAACTCGATTAATAATGAACGAAATTTACCTATCTCTAATCCAATATCACTTAAATCCGTCGATAACACTAAATGACTAACAATCCGGTCCCATTTTAGTGATATCCTTAATTAACTTAAACCAATTATCAAAGAATTCAAACCTACTTGAGTGTGAATACCCTAGAAACCCACATGTTTTTTTTTGAAATATTAAAAAAAATTATTAGATTGATCTAAATGTATTTTCGGCACAAGATCTGAAAAATGATTAAAATCCAACGTTTAGATTTTTTTTTAAAAAAAATTCCAAAAAAATATTCGTTCTGATAAAAAAACATATGTAACTAAAAAGCTTCAAAATTTTACATACGAAACAAAAAATATTACATATGTAAAAGTTAAAAAAAATTACAAAAATCCACTCAACACTTTTTTTTTTACTAAAAGTAATTAAAAAAAAATAATCAAAAGTTCATATGTAAAACAGGGTTTTCATGGTTTTCATAACTCAAGCGGGTTTTTATCATATCCATGCCCTATATATATATAAATAATCATCTAGACTTTCTATTATACATCAGACTAAAATCCTTAATCAACACTATCACATACGATAAATATTTGTGATATCGGTCTAAACCACAATGGAATATTATAATCCAAGTTGGCTCCTTTCAGGTATTTGAATAGTCTCTTCATAGAAGGTCATAATCATTCATATGAATCATTGTTAAAACAATTTCATATTTCCCTAAAACATAAGTTATGTCAAGCTTGTTGATAATCATAATATAATTTAGATAACCAGTTGCTTCATAAGATAAATTCACCTTAATTAAACACATGGTTGATATTAGGATCTATAGAAGCTTTACAAGAGAACAATATATTCCCTTGTTACTTCATTTTTTCTTATTTTTAGAAGAACCACCTCTCTAAGATACTCATATCTTAAGCAGAAGACAAATAAATATTCATTCTTAGAGAATCAAATATGTTGCATTCACACTTATCTATTTAGTTGAGAAAGAACCCATTAGATAAAGTCACCTCAATAGTGCATACACACTTTGTGTGTTTGCCCAGGTAATACAAAACCTTTTGATTTCATGTATATCTTTTAATCTAATTCATCATTCAAGAATGCATTTCCCACATTAATCTGGTGAATTAACATTTTATAAAAACCGAGGAAGAAGAAACTAAAAGTATGTTAGTTTAAATCCTAGAATCATGAGCATATTTAGTAATGAAATCAAAATTTTTCTTACGCTACCATCAATCTTGTACCCAAAAGGTAAACCAGTTAATTACTCTATCCCGAAAACAAAATTATCTAGATGCCACATAACTGTATATCTTTGGATTCTTTTCAGTAATAAGTATTGAAAACAATATTGAGACTAATTTCCAACCTCACTAATAGTCTGTTCAACTAAATATATAGCATTCGGTTCAAAATATGAACACTAGCAGAGGCTTTAAATCATAATTGTTTAAGATGATACGAGACAATAAGGTTTCCGTATACCTGGAACACACAACACATGATTTCCTCCTTGCAACTTGACTCATAGCGCCCGAGTCTACCCACCATGCAAATCATCATTCTGAATTAAGAACAATTCAGAAACAAAGAAACATAATTCCCTACTGAATTATACTTTTAAGTTCAAATTCGATTATGGGTTTACAGACTTAAATAATTTGCACAAGAGAATGTGAGGCCATAATTTTCAACTATACTGAGTTTTCGCTAATTATGCAAAATTTTTACGAGTATAAACTTTTGCTAGAAGAAAATTTTCGCCCATTTCAAAATTATCGCTTGAAGAAAGTTTTTTGCCCATTTCAATATTTTCACTAGAAGAAAATTTACGCCTATGAATACTTTTTGCCTGAAGGAATAGACAAACAATCTATGTGAGGTGTGATCTTCATTTCAGAGGTCAGGGGTTCAAAACCTGCATAAGGCAGAGTAGGTGGATTTATGTGTTAGATTAGGAGCCATTAAAAAAATGTTGAAGCAATAAATATAAAATCATTAATGCCTTTACTGTTTAAATAAGACCCAATGTTTCCACAAAATTGAATAAATCTATTTTAGAAATTATAAATTTCAGAAATATTCGAAAGATAAAATCTGAAATTTGTATGATTCCTCTTTGACTCTGATATCTCATTAATTTGAGTCTCTCATTCCATATTTCTTCAAAACTCTCAGAGCTGGTTTTTCATGGTCATTTCACAACACAAATAATCTTGTTTCTTTTATCTTGTCGAAGCACAATATTTTCCTATAGTTTTTACGACTATGTGAACCCTATAAGAGCGTCCCCACTTATGAGTGTCTTTAAAAAACATTAAAACAATAAGGACTGATCCTCCTTAAAGAAAACAAGAGCGTCCCCACTTATGAGTGTCATTAAAAAACACTAAGGACTGATCCTCTTTAAAGAACCCACGTATGAGTGTCATTAAAAAACACTAAGGACTGATCCTCTTTAAAGAAAACAAGTTCCCTTAATTTTACATTCATTTTTTTCGGCATTTATTCTATTTATCCAACTTCAAACATCAATATCTTATTCACTTTATCTCTATTTGAACACCTTATCTCTATTTGAACACAGTTCAAATCATCAATATCTTATTCACTTTATCTCTATTTTTGACACAATTCGAACCGTTGTGAAGCTCTCATATAGTAAACATAGTCCATGTTCATTTCTACAATCAAATTAACAATACAAAATACATATTTGTTCGACTTGATTAATAGCTACCTGGTTTTGTCTAGGATAAAACAAGGACAATTTAATCTGTCACGCAAAATTACTTTAACAAGATCTAAACATTCGGTTACACACACAAAACTTAAAGATCAAGTATGCATGTACTCAATTAGCGTATAAAAACCTTTCTCCAAAATTTCTGCTAAACTAGCCACAATAATAATAGGTATAAAGAACTGTATTATGTAATCTTATCTTATAAATATATATACTATTTCTGCATGATAACTGCCAGCCAAGTGGTAGCAATTCTTATTTGATGCAATCAGCATAACGATTAATTATCAACAAATGCTCCAACACTGAATCCAGGTTGGGATCTTCTGTTCTATATTAGTAGAGCTCTTGCCCAAACTCCCTCACAATCACAGGCACACTTGAGGGCGGAATCTGTAATATTATCCATCGACAAGTTTATAAATAAGAAACCAAATTTGATGCCTAGAATGAGCTAAGCATATGTTATATACAATTCCAATAAGAATAGTATTGTGTCTCTCTCTAATCCTAGAGGTGGCAATTTTGATGTCGTTACTTATGAATGGGTCAATTTGGGTGTGATTCGAGGGGAAAAAAGGAAAACAAGTTGCAAGTCACCCAAAGTTTATTCTTAATGCGACCTAAATCGTTTTATTAAGTTATTATTATATTGTTATTGTAACTATATGGTTTTTGTAGTCATTGAATTTGTTTATTCCAGCACAAGATGTGTATTAATTAACTGATCCCATGGGGTGAAGATTTATCTAACTTATCGCAAAGAAAATGACCTGTTTTAACTGCACCTGTTTTTCAACCCCATTAACCAACCCACCTGACCTGGCTAACTTGCATACATATTTGTATGGATTCAGTGCACCAGGAATTGAGAAAACGTATAAAAAGAACTGTGTATTGTTGTTGTTTTTTTCCGCTTTAAATAATCAATTCTGTAAACTGAACTTGATTTTAAAATCAGTTCTGTAAACTCAACTTGATTTTAATAAATTCATCAGTCATACTATGAAGCACGACCAATCAGCTAATCTGACCCCAGTATGAGAATGGAGCTATCAGTTAGAAATCCCATTTTTACACCTTTATTCAAGAATTGATCAATTAGGGTTATGTTGTATTACCAAATGGTAAAATAAAAATAGTTAGAATCCTAAAACTAAACGGGTAAAAAGTCACTCAAATTATAAAGAAAATATTCTTTTTTGTAAGAATATATTCTTTATAACCATATTTAACAAACCAACCATTTCTAACTTTCCTTTTGAAAAAAGAGAAGTATTTATGGGTCAACCCAAACCATTTCGACCAGTACTAAGATTTATCCATCTGGGCTTGTTACAAAACTTGCACGACCCATCTACTATTTGTTTGTATTGACCACCAATCTCAATTATGTGGGTCCATCTATATTCAACTCACATAACAGACCCAAGGTCAACTTTCGTTTCTCAGACACCAAATAAGGCTCAACAAAAATGTTGAATGTTATATGTTAAATGGCCTATTGAATGACACGTATATTCAGAAAGGAGATCAAACTTACCATCCCATACTCGGTGACTATTGTAGAGACATAATCCGCAGGAGTCACATCATAACTGTTACAATTGTACATATCCAAAATCATTAGTAATTAGATAGCTTCACTTTATTCAACTGATAAATTTTCTGAAAACTCACGCCAAATTCAGAAGTTGCAGATTTTCCTTGCTAGCCCAATCATCCAAACAATTTTTCTTTCTCCCAGGAACCTTGGATATGACATTAGGGTCACCTGAAAAGATGTTTTACAGATGTTTATTAGCCCAAGAAGTAAGGATTGTCAATCAGATTATGTTTTAACTCATTCAGGTAAATCAAAAAATTCTAGCAAAGAATGAAACGGATCAAATATGACAAGTGTCTTGAATTTGCACACAGTCCCTTAGATCATTTTATATTATATATTACTATTTTAATTTTTTGGTAATAACATTTAAATACACTAATTATTAGTTAAAAGGCATGTAAAAAATTGTTTCTGATCCAACCTGACCTGTTACCCAACCTGTGTACCCAACCTGTGTGGAAAAAAAACAAAGAAACTGCAAGTGACATCAATATATGGTACATACCTAGTTCATTTGAACATATTGAATCAAGTTGTACCCTTTCATGGAACTTATACGATTCACAACAAACCAAAACCGGCACACGGTAAGCATCTGCCACCATAGCAATACACGCACTTCCAACAGTTGAATAAACTGTTCCATTAGAGAAAACAGAAGCAGCCCCCAAAAAGATTTTTGTAGCTTCATGCATGATATAAGATACAGCATTTATGTGAGTGTAAGTACAACTCAAGCCCTTCTCAATCAACTTACGAAGCAGTTGTTGACCTTCAAGATTAGGGCGTGAGTCAACTATTACCACACGAAATTGCCTCCTGAGTTCATGAGCATGCAATATAATCATTTCAATTAAAGATGATGAACCGTATGTGAGTATAACATCACCATCACAAATCTTTGTAACCGCATGCATGACTATTTGTTTGTCTGCAAGAACTATCTTTGCTTGTATGTAATGGTCAATCTCCAAACATAAAGATGTTTTTGCTTCTGATTCGTCTTGGGCCGGGTTTATTTTTCTAATACGGGCTTTTAGATAACGATTTGCATTTCCCATACTGATTGAAAGGGGTCTGCATTCATTTAAAAATGAGACTGAGGTTGTGATCTTTGCAGATAAATCTATAGCTAAGGTTTTCTCTGGTGGTGTAGAGTAGTCCTCAATGACTTTCTGAAATGCTTGAAGCATTGCTATGCAACGGGCATTGCTCCACATAATGTCCCCAGCTAAAAACTGTAAACCAACCTAAGAAAAACCCATTATACAATCATTAGTTTTACTTGACTCGAGATACAAATTTGAACTGTTTATTTATGAATTGTCGGTTCTGGTTATGTTTTATATCTAATGGATAAAAAGAAGAAAAGCTCAAATGGGTTGAATACTAATAATGTCCTAAAACATTAACTTTTTTAGGTGTTCCAATCATATATAACTTTTTTTATAAATTTTATATTTTCTTACAATTAAGTGAGGAAAATGAAACATATATGATTATTGGTTACTATTTAGTAATTATTTTTTCCCATGTGAATTAAATTGAATAATTATGAAACTTTGGTTTTAAATAGTAATTTCCATTTCATTAAAATTACTTCACCTTTCAAGTTAATTTGAAAATAATAATCACTAAACAGTATTCAAGATTCATATATGTTTTATTTTCCTCACTCAGATTTAAAAAATAATAACGTTTACAAAAAAAATTTATAAGATTGGAATACCAAATGAAAGTTGAGTGACTTTAGAGGAAAAAAAAAACTTGGGTGACTTCATGAAACACTAGGCAAAATTGGTTACTATTGTGTAAAGTTTTCCCAAGAAATTAACTTACTATTGGAACAATATAATGTTTGTAATAACATTTGACACATTAATTACTTGCTAAAAATAAGTAGTCCGGATAGAAAGAGTTTTGGGCAAACTTGACATAACTTGACCCAAGTTTTTCCTGAACTGACTTCCTGCCCCGCCCAAATTTGCAAGTGTAAACTCAACAGCCCTCTAACATTCTTAAACTTGATTGTTAATGAGGTCTGTGTTTGGTTTGGTAGACTGACCTCCATTAATTTCCAACAATGAATAGTACTAGCACCAGCTTCAGATTTATTACTAACACAAATTATAAACAAATTAAGATTGCATACCTTGTAAACAGCAGGATGCACGTCATCAATTTGGAAAAATGATGACCCAAGATCTGAAAGCTGATTTCCACGCTCGTATTGTGGTAGGTGCCTAAATAATTCCACTCTATTTCTAGCCTCGGTTTGTTTTATTACTGATCGTTTTTGAGCTTTTTCAACCCGACTTTTATCATCAAATTGCATGCGTGTACGTGGCATTTCTTTTTTTCTATCCTTTATAGGTGGTTTATCACCACATTTCTTCTCATGAACAACGCTAGAAGAAGCCAATTGAGAAACATCGTTCTTCTGATTCGCCTGTTTTACTGGTTTACTTGTTTGTGCAGGAGCTGACAGAATCAACAATAAGATTAATATATTAGGCTTAGTCGTGATTTCTTACAAGTCACCAATGAAATGCATAAACAATAAATGTACAATGAATTACTAGACACCTTTTAGACACTTGCTGTTATACAAACAGAACTAGAACCTTTGCAGTTTTTAAAACACACATTATGAATGATGTCAGTTGCATATAGAATGTTAGAATATATTAGGTGTTAGAATATAGTTTTTATAAATGAAAACTGTAGTCAATCCCTCTCAACCTCCGAGTATCACCGAGCACATTGATATTGATTGTTACATCGTCAGAGAAAAGCTTACTGATGAGATTCTGACCAAGTTTGTCAAATCTAATGATCAACCAGCAATTGTGTTTACAAAGTATCTACAAGGTCCTGAGGATGAATATATATGTAACAAGCATATACACTTTAACTTGAGAGGGAGTGTTAGAATGTATTAGGGTTAGGCCCATCAGCTTACCCGATTAGGATTAAGGTTTTGAAGATTGTAACATACTCTCGATCTCAATTAAAACATCCTTTTCCAGAATACTCCTTCTTTCTTCTGTACCATTTCTAGTTGCATGCTAGACTAGTAATAAATACCTCCTTTTTCAGAAAAGAAAAGCAATAGTAAAAGTGTAAAACAATATCAATCAAAATCGGTCAATTTAGAAAATCTGTGCATCTCTTTTTCTCTTTCTCCTTTTCTTTATCACAAAACTAGAAGGAAGAAATAAGTAATCTATAAACCAAGAAGGAAGAAATAAGTAGATATGAGGGTTTCACGCCGGAAAATCGCTACAGTCACGCCGGAATATTGCCGGATTGCGGCCAGAAGGTAAGTTTTTAAGCCAAGGATTTTTCATTTTCTCAATCTTCTTCTTTCTCAACCACAATCACAGATAGTCCAGGCGAAAATAGCCGGATTCTAGCCTGAAGGTCGGCGGAAAGTTGCAGGAAACACTCACCGGAAAGTCACCTTTTTTACCTTGGACCAGAAGCGCAATTTCTGCACATCGCCCAAAAACAGGCGCAAGAGGCGAGCGCTTTCAATAACTATGTTAATACCTACACCTACGACTCAAGGCAAACCTAAAAAGTAGCTAATATCTAGCCGCTGAAGGCAGTGTAATATGAAGTCGTCGCAAAGACGAAACCTATACTCTCTCATAGGAGATGTGCAAGTCTAAGAAAGCATGTCAAATTTCTCATCCTATGTTAGTTTTGGTGTGCCTATGCACCTCTTCCCCTCCCCAGTGATGTGATGGTCTCCTTGCTCCTTAAAGTGTCATCACCTGTCTCCTCCACACATGCCCGAACCATCTCAATCCCACCTCCAGTTTTATATTTGAAATGCCTGCCACCCGTAATCCATCCCTAAAAACTTCATTTCTTATTCGGTCCAACATTGTGTGCCCACACATCCACCTCGGCACCTATCTCCAACTTTCACGTTTGTGTCCTCTTGGTTGGCCAGCAATTAGTTCTATATAACATGATTTGCCAGCAATTGGTTCTTTATAACATGATTGGCCAGCAATTGGTTTTGTACAACAAGATCGGTCAAATTGCAACCCTATAGAATCCCCCTTTTAGTTTCTCTAGGAACCTCTTGTCACTCACAATGCTTAGGATGCTCTCCACTTTCATCAGCTTTCCTAAGTGCGGTGAGCTAAATCGCATTCATAGTCCTTGTCACTTTGGACAAACCATCCTAAACACTTGAACTGGATTGTTTGTGGTAGAGTTTGGCCTCCAATAGTCGTTTGGGGTGTCCTCCTTATTGTTGGCCCCATTGGAGTTACAATAGAGAATTTTAAACCAACTAAGCCATAAGCCTTTGCACTCTAAGGTTGCTCGACGTTCCTCCCGCCTCTCATTCGAGTCCTGCTTATTTTATGCTAACACAATATGATCTACAAAAAGCAGGTACCACAGCATTGCACCTAAATCAACTTCGACAGCTCATCCATGACTATTTCCAAAAGAAACATACTCAACACAGATCCTTGGTGAAGTCTCACCACCATAAGGAAAAAGTCAGTATCCCGCACCTACATTCGAATGCTTATCTTAGCACTACCATACATATCCCTATTAACTCGATATACTTCCAAGGAACACTTGTTCTCTCTATGACTATCGCAAATCACCTGACGCGTCACACTATCATACAAAACAAGCAGTAAATTTGTCTCAAATTAAAAAAGTGAAGAAACAGACTTTCAGCTATGCAAGTCAAGACATATTTAAACCCACTAAAACAAATCGAACTAACATAGAGTCCACCCAATGATGAAATAACTAAGAGATAAAAATGTAAAATAAGGGCCAATACAAGGTTCAGGTTTCGATCAATATTTGCAGAATCGATCATCCCTCTCTAAGAGCGAGAGGCCTTGGAATTAATTTTTTAAGAGCTTGTATTTATATTAGATGGAGAAAGCTTATGGAGATACGAAGTCCACCCGAGCACTCTAGTAGTTTGATCATAGATGTGTAAATTCAAAGAGACAAAGTAATGAGTATATATAGTGTAGCAGTGTTTAAACCCAACAAATTTGTTGATCTTTTGCACAAAGAATTCTGAAAATATATGGCAACTACTAAACATTCCTTGACAAAAGATCCTAAAAAACTATGCTTTCCCTCTTTCACTTTGCAGCCTTATAGACACATACAGTGGTAGGTGTAGAGTCTGAAAAACAGATTGGGAGTCAATTCATATCAATGGTTAGCTATAGTTTTATTTCATCATTTTGAATTATGACCAGCTGATGATAGAACATGATCCAATTGGATCATTCATAAGTAATTGAGTGTAAAATAATATAGTAATATGGGTCATTAAACAAGCATGCCTAAAAAAATCTCACTCAATGATAGGGTCTAGGAAGGATGAGATGAGAGCAAACCTTACATTTATCCCATGGGATAAAGAGGTCGACCCAGCTCATGAAAAGCTACTCTATATTTAACGGAAGGAAAATAAGAAGACTTGGAAGAAAAAACAACATACCAAAAATAATTAGTAGCATAAGATAAAAAGAGCATAAATGAATAAAAAATCCTAAGGCTAGAATATCAAAGACTAGATGCACACCTACAACTAAAGGTGAGTCTAGAAAGTGGCTAATAAGCAATCAAATCTCATTAACAACAATGAAAAAAAAGAATGTAGATTGATGTTACACAATGAGGCATATACTTTCAACCCTAACAAAATAGAATTTCATAATACTAACCATTAACTCAGAAATCATAGTTCACAGAAAACTGACTCTCCTAAATCCTTTGTTCAAAAAAATAAATAATTAAACCTTGGGCAGAAGCTTTTGCAGCCCGTTGAGCTTCCTGTAAAGCCCGCCGCTCAGCCTTTGTTGTTTTCGCTTTTAATGGCTTTGAATTCTTTTGTGATGGCTCTTTGGCAACATCTCCACCATCTTCTGTATCATGAAAACACATAAATTATGTTTATCAGAAAACAAAACAAAAAACCCTACACACACCCATGTATATTGTGCGTGTGTATGAGTATACATGAAAAGGATTAATCATGCACACACATGCACATTAGATCAGATCCTATAGTGCAAAAAACTGAAATGTATACTAAAAGGGGAAAACAATATTGTGTATGCATGTAGAGAATATATCTACAATATCTGTAAGCTAGTTTTTCACAAAGTAAATAAAGATAATTAATCAAAGCATACAGACTTTTTTTTTTAAAATCCAATGCAAAATATACGTACTACTGATTTCAAAATTAGCGGATTCAATGATTTATACCATTATTAGATGCTTCAATTGCTTGTGTCAAATCAGGGCCGCCTGTAGGAAAAGCAGCTGCGAATCTTCCAGAATTGTCCCGCTTCATCCAGTTAGCAGAATCCTCCGAGAACTCTCCGTCAATTCCTATCCGGCTAGACGGTGATCTAGTCGGAGAGGCGCTGAAACCGGAATCAGACAGAGTATAGCTCCCAACTTGCAAGCTATCCGCCGGCGGATGAACATGCAATTGAGATGCCGTCGGAACGAGCACACCGACGGCGCGTGACAGGTTGTCGGAAGCATGGCGAGCCGGCGGTATCATGACGGGAGAAAGCGGATTGGAAATTGGAGACTGAGCGGGCGTGGTGGCGGCCGGACTCGATCGAGTGCGCTCTGGAGGAGGACCGGGAGTGAAGAAGCCGACCTTCCGGACTTTCGGATCGATCACGCGAGACGGCCGGCGAGGATCCATCGGTTATGATTAGTTGCTACGGCGGCCGCGGCGGCGGCGGTTGTGGTGATTCGATGGTGAAGTTTCAAGCAATTGAATCAATTGAGTGTAGCGATCTGAAAATTGCATGGTGGATTAGTAAACTTAGGGTTTAAACTCCATTGACGAATTGGAGGATTTGAATTCGAGGAGGATGACGATGGTTTGCAGTAGCAGGGTAGAATTTTGGGGTTTTTTTAGTTTTTGGTACTGTTTTTTTCTTGGGGTTTTGTTTTAATTAAAAATTTAATGATATGTATATTGCGTCTTTTTAACGCTTTTGAAGACAAAGAATAGAGGCGTGCCATTAATGAAACCCTAGTAAAAATAGGGATAATTATGATTAGAATGATGTAAGCCGTTTCGAGATGGCTAGTCTTTGAAGGTAGATTCTTCGAGAACGTGAGAACTTAAAATGCAAACTCATGTTGGTTATTCAATATTGTTGTTGACTGAATCATGGTAACTAACTGGGTCGGGTCATATCATAGAACCTCTGATCAAAATTCCTAGTGTTTAAATAGATATCGGGTGTGTTTTAGGACTGTTTGGTACTTTCTTAATAGTCATTAAGAAATTATGAAACTACTTCTTAATGAAATTATTAAAAGTCTTATCAATGAGAAGAGAGAACAATGTGACTTATGAGAGCTTTGCATTAAGATGTTACCTCTTGACTATTCAGCATCTTTTAAACCTCTTAACGATTAAGATACATCACACCATTAAAAGGTAAGCATCTTAATGAACATTGAGATGCATTAAGAGGCTACCAAGAACTGTCATTTTGAAATTAAGGATTTAGACTCAATTTTCAATATGGATCACTAACGGGTTTACAATTACTATATTTTACTATATAAGGGACTGTTGAACGTGTTTTGAGGGTTGTAAAGTCTTATGAAATCTAAGGGTTCATGATATTGTATAAAGCGGTCAAGTCGGAGTATTTGGGTGACGAGATGTTACCCGGGGGTAAAGATTAGTGATGGAATCGTTAGCATAAGTGTTAACTTACAACAAGTTACCGATATTGGTTTAGGCAGACTGATTATCGTAGCCGAGGAGGATTGCTGGAAGATTTTTTAACTAGCTTGTTTCCAGTATAGGTTCATCGACTTGCTGTTAAGATGAGTTTATTGTCCTCCCTTATTTAATTGTTGTGGGGGCTTATAACAAACTGTAAATGTTTTCATAAAGGGTTTATATGAGTGCTAGACGTTAAGTTTGTATATGTTATATACTGTATTGTAACTACTAAACCGCTACAGTTGTAGAAAGTCATTAAGATCGGGTGGTCTCGGATAATAGATATGTAAATAAATTTAAATAGATATGTAATAGATAGGGCGGCTCACACATGTGTTAGAGGGTTATGTGAGAGACATAAACGTGTTAACCATGTATGATATATGTTGACTTTGGTGTAGCGTGGGTGGGGCCACATCATTGTCCTCGTGAACCATATTTAGCTTGTACGCATACATTTTAACAAGCATGTATGTTTACAAAACTGTTTTGATAATCATTAACCATAACTTACAACAAAGTGGTTGTTGATCGTTTTAGCTCGTCATACAAGTAATTGACTGCAGGGTTTCAACGAGAGGAATACATAGCATGTAGGGGGAATAAATAGTGGTTCTTTTGGGTCTAGTGTAGATAGGGTCTTGTAAAGCTATACGGAATTGGGATTTGGGGTTTTAGTTGTTAGATTTCATAGTCTTGTTTTGGGACCAGGTAGAGTTGTTACATTTTGTGTATTTATTTAAACTTGAGTTTATGCAAGTTTTGAGTTAAAAGAATTTATTATTTTGCTTTCGTGTTGTTTGGTATTTGATTGGTCGCAACCCTAGTTGGTAGGGTGTGACATCTACATGGTCACATAGAAGTTTCTTACTTTCTTTATGTGGGGAGCTTTTCCCACGAAACAATTTCATACGCCCTTAGGTGCGTTTTTTTTTAAAAAAAACCTTTCTTTAAGGCCATGCCACATTTCTTATGTCGTATTTGCATACTTCACGTTGTTCAGGATTTTTTTAATTCATGGCGGTGTTTGAACCAACCACTAATCATGGTGTCACATCTCATCCACAAGGTGTAACCCGGTGAATCCTTTTGTATCTTATTGACGGTCCCATCAATAAAGCTAATCTAGTTTTAAACGAAGAGAAAGTTAGTAATCTCTTGCGACTAATTGATGTAGTTGATGTCAGTTAGTGGATTGTTTACTTGCATATTCCCTGGGTAATCTAAAGAGAGAAGATATTATGGAGAGTTGTGATTGATGAAATGCTAGAATTCCCTTCATCTTTATCGGTGTTTTCGATCATCGTGACTGTGATGGTGACAATAGCTTGGATTCGTGTTTAAGGTTTAACCCGGTCTGATATCATAACAATTTTGATAATAATTAGGGGTCATAATTTTCATTATACTATTATGGTTGATATGTATTGATTGAACAATTAAAGGAATAAAATAAAATTTTTGATTCGATCATTATCCCTAATAATATTATGCATTTTACTATAACATTTTCTTTATATTATCTTTATAATTTATGTAACTTTTTATACCATAAAAAGTAAAAAGACAAAAATACCCTTGATTTAACGGTAAATTTTAACAGAATCCGTTAAAAAGGACAAAGGGTGAAAGAAAAAAAAATTAAAGGACAGAAAGTGTAACAAAAAAAGATAAAGGACAAAAGTTGTAAAACAGGTAAAGTTAAAGAACAAATATGTAATTTTGTCTTTTTTATATTTATGTTTTTCTTAAATTCACCATATATATGTAATGGATTGGCATATTCCTAATCCTTTATATTATCTATTTTTTTTTTATATTTATGTTTGTCTTAAATTTCAAGATAATGTGAAGCAACCGACTTCACAAACATAAATATAGGACGTAGGGCTTGTTTGGGATTACTTTTTAAATTTATTTATTGACTTATTAGTTTTTTAAAAAGCCAATAAGCAGTTTTGAATGTTTGACAATTCAATATGCTTATAATTTATATTTTTATCATTAACTTTTCTTTATCTTTCACTCATAACTACAATTAAATTAAATAATATTTTTATAGAAAAATAGATTTTAATAATACAAGTTTTACATTGTTAGCGGATAATAATACGGGTTTTAAAATTTCCTCACAATAATACAAGTTTTGTGGGTATTGGATTCTAATGATACCAATTAGTTTTTTTACTAATGGTGCTAGTTTGTTGCCTACGTGGCATCTGACGTGGACTGTTTTCCTCGTACGTGACACCTGACGTGACACCTCCCACGTAGGTAACATACTAACACCGTTAGTAAAAAACTAACGGTGTATCATTAGAATCCAATACCCACAAAACTCGTATTATTGTGAAGAAATTTCAAAAACTCGTATTATTATTTACCAATAAGGTGAAACTTGTATTATTAAAATTAATTTTTTATTTTATACCTTTTTATTATACAGGGAACTTGAAATCTTATCGGAAACTTGATTTTTCAAAGGGAACGTGATTTTTCAAAGCTAGGGTTTTAGACGGGGTCATCGGAAACTTGAAGGGATTCCAGCAGAAGCAAGAGGAGGAGGAAGAGGATGACGACTAGAATAGCTCCCGGCGTGGGGGCGAATCTCCTAGGTCAGCACTCGGCGGAGAGGAACCAAGACGCCACCGCCTACGTCGGCAATCTCGACCCTCAGGTACTGTTTATCGATCCTCTTTACTGTCGATTTGAATATTTTAGTATCTGTAGAATTGCAACTCCAATCGCTAGGTTAAAGGATCCCAATCTATAGAATATGAGCCAGTAAACGAACAAATATCACTAACAAAACTCCAAAATATCACCATTTTCTGCATTGAAAAGCTAACCGTTAATAACAGCAGCTTTGATTTTATCTCGTGATTAAGCAGTAAATACACCTTGAAGGTTAGAAAACTCAGATTATATGAGATTTTACCGTGCATAAGAATTCAGTTTTAGCCATCAATTGCAACAGGAGAACATGAAGATGGCAAGATGCTAATAATATGAAGAAGTTTGAGTTGATGCTCTTTGTAATAAACACTATAATTTAAGCCTGCTATAGGATGCAGTAGGCAATAAGGCAGAACCAAATGATCTACATGAGTACATAGACAGCCCCAAATTTGCTTTGATAATTAATCATAAGGTAGGGGTTTGGGATGGGCTGGGGAAATTCTGTCTAGGTTGATTATAAGTGATGTTATCAATTTTATTAGACTTTAAAATTTTGTAACAAGCACTAAGTTTGATCTTTGAAGTCGAGATTTATCTTTTTGAAGAAATGGATTACTTGGTTTGTCTTGTAAAAGTGGACGGGTTTTAGTGTTTTACATTACGATTATGTGTTCCTCTCTACGGGGTTCCTTTCTAATATATATATTTTAAATTTATTTGCATTGGATCTCATATTGTTTTATTTCTTTTTCTGCAGGCAACTGAAGAGTTGTTATGGGAATTATTTGTTCAAGCTGGCCCAGTTGGTAAGTCTTAGACTTCTATAATATGAATAACTATTTGAACATACCCAGAAACATGAATCAGTATTATAAAGTTGCAAATTGTAATACACTAAATTAGATGAAGTTAATTAGTCATACAACCTAGTTTGTTGTGTGCACACCATATTTTATCTATGTGGTTTAGTAAGGGCGCAAGCAAAATCATACTGAACTTTATCATCGTCATCACTATCCACATTTTTTTCTTATTCTTATTTTTGTGCTTGACATGAACATTTATCTTGTTGGAATAACATTAAATTTCTAGAACTATTCTTTAGAACAACATCCTGTATTTTTGAATAGCTTTCCTGACTTGTGCAATTTGTTTTTCAGTTAATGTGTATGTTCCCAAAGATAGAGTCACTAATCTCCACCAAGGTTATGGATTTGTAGAGTTTCGAAGTGAAGAAGATGCAGACTATGTAAGTATTACTTGCTGCTGTATTAATAGGAGACCATAAATTCTGAGTATTTGTTCCTGAGAAGTTATACAGACTTCCTAACATATGAATTAACTATGTTAAAAAAATCGCGCACTCAGGGAGAGGCATCACTTCCGATGGTGTGAGGCGACATGCGTACATGAGGCGCATGCCAAGTTTCCTTGAGGCGTGCCTCTTGTACATGGACATATTTTGTGCATCGGGAGGTTGTGCATATAGCTTCTTAGGTTCGTGATAATAGAAACCTATCATAAATATAAAAAATTATATTAAACACCTTGCGCCTTATTGCATGGCTTTGCCTCCCAACTTGGTTCCGGGGATCCTATGCCTCATTGCCTGTTTTTTAAAACCAAGGAATTTAAACATCTAAAACATATAGTATGCCGTGTTTTTTTTTTTGAAGATGTCGTTGTTTTGGCTTGACTGATTTCTATCATCCGGTCTAAGCCCTTATTTTTATTATGTAACCCCAGCCTTAATAATTGATTCTTAGTATTATTATATGCCCGTTTTATAGATAAATACACAAACATCAGTAATCATCTGTGCGTGACAAGAAGTTTTCAACTTCTAACTTTTGTACCAATATCCCCAACTCTTTATTACTTCTTACTAAACTTGTACTGCATAAGAGCCATGCAAAAAGTTAATAAGTGGATGAGAGACATGATAGTTGCCCAGTGTATGTAGGAATGATAATTTCTGTTTGGTTGTCGTCAACCTCAACATGGGCACCTTTACTTTTTTTTGTAAGTTGTCGTCAACCTCAATAGTTGTATGGATTTTTTTAAAAGTCGCTGAAGCCTTAGAATCCAAGTTTCATGTACCTTGACTCCACGAAATACTCTCCTCTTCATTTTGTCAATTTCATCGCCGAGCAAAAAGTTTAAAAATCAAAATCGTTTTTACTCAAGCAACCCATTTATCTAATCAAATGCACATAAGATACCACAATAAAGACATGTTACAACATTTCCTTATTATATGAATTGAACACCGATTGAAACCATTCCTTGAGGCTTGAACCCTTTTACGTGATCCTTGCTGTTCTTGACCTTATTGCACCTCAATGGACTTGAAATGCCACCCACAAGTGTATTCTCAACAAGTGTTATGTTTATATGCATTGTGTGGTTCACTTCCTATCTGCCAATTTTTTTTTTATCCAAAGTCAATTGGTCTTTTCTAAAAATAAATTAAATGCATGCTCCATACACTCTTCTTATAACTGTAAATTTGATAGCTCCAGTAGTTTTATGAGCTTTGATATACCCTTTTTTGCTTTGCATTTAAAGTGTTTTGAAATTTGTGGCTGATGATGCAGGCAATTAAAGTTCTCAATATGATCAAGCTATATGGGAAGCCAATACGAGTGAACAAGGTATTTGCTTTATAATTTTCTAGAAAATTAACTTAACTTCAAATTTTTTGTCATAGGTGCCAAAATTATCAGGATAAAATGTTTGCTTTATATATTTTTTTGCATTGCAGGCGTCACAAGATAAGAAGAGCTTGGATGTAGGAGCAAACCTTTTTGTTGGAAATCTGGATCCTGTAAGATTCCATTTATACACACACATAAATATTTATCATCTTTTCTTATATGAACTGACATGTAAATTTGTATCAATTGTGACTTGCCACAATATTTTGCAGGATGTGGACGAGAAACTGCTCTATGATACTTTCAGTGCTTTTGGAGTTATTGTAACAAATCCCAAGGTATCTTTTTCTAGTTTTTATTTTATTTTCCATGGTTATATGATTCTTAGTTGGCTAATTGCATATTTTTCTCAAATTTCTCGTTTGGTAATTTAGTATTTTTCTCATTCATATAAATGTTGAACTTACAACTTTTTTGCTGTTTGGGTGATGAGTAAACCTAAGACAGGCGAGTACTGAAGTGGATGTCGATGTGGATGCAACCATTTCAGCAGCACCCCCCCCCCCCCCCCCCAACAACTATCATATAAAAAAATTGACATTTGGTTAATTCAAAATGAAATGTTTGAAGCTCTTTCCTTAAAAGCTTTTTGTAACTTTGTAATTAGTTATGAAAGAGAAAATACTATAATAATCCAAGATGGAATTTTGATAAAAGTTGGTTAACTTTTTTATGCAATTAACCCTTTTTGAATTAGGCTATATGGTAGATGATTACAATCTTGGTTACAAACGTTACTTTTTATCTTCCCTGTATCCATGCAACTAATGTTTCCCTATATATTTTTCCATGCTGTCTTGATTCTTGAAACCAATGTTTCCCTTTATTGTTGCTTTTTTAGTTTGGCCATTTAAATGTATCCATATTGTCACAATAGTAATATGTTTGATATATTTTTAAATTATGTTCATATAATTACCTTAAAATGGTACCTAGTATAATCTGTGTAGTTACATTAAAGTTTTAAATAATTAAATAACAAACAAATATATGTACCTAGTATAATCCCACTCATAGCAGAGCTACTTGTAGGGTCTGGGGAGGGTGTGATGAGGGAGAGCCTTATCTCTATCCTAGGACTCCCGGCTGCCAAAATATAGCTAAAATATAGTATAGAATGAGCAAAGAAAATCAATGCAAATATAACTATATTTTGAATAATCAAATTTGTAGCAGTAATATTAGTTTACTAGAGTAGCACTAGAAATGGCTAGTTTACAAGATTACCATCAGTCTATGATATTAGCATATTATAAATAAAATTGGTTCACTTTGAACTTTGAACGGAAATAACATCTATAATCATGTGTTTCAGATCATGAGAGATCCGGAGACGGGGAATTCCCGAGGATTTGGATTCATTAGCTATGATTCTTTTGATGCTTCAGATGCAGCTATAGAGGTATGCCTTTTAGCCACTCCTCATTTAGGCACACAGAAATTATCAAAGACAAATTATATTCATGCATTTTTCTTTCCATTCTCATTTAGACAAGAAAGTAAATATCTAGAAATTCATGTCTTCATGAACTTGATACCAAAATTTTGACTTCTAGCTGAACATTTGGAGTTTCTACTTTTTCCATTATAATTTGGGTTAGGTCCATTAAATAGCAACACACTTTCACTTTTGTGCCACATTTTATTACGAGGATGAAATAGATGCATTATTATGAACATAAATAATTTCGATGTTTATATATTTGTGCAGTCAATGAACGGGCAGTATCTATGCAACCGTCAGATAACCGTGTCTTATGCTTACAAGAAAGACACAAAGGGAGAGCGTCACGGCACCCCTGCAGGTTAGCCTTTTGGTATTATTCAAAAATTAGATCACTAAAAATGATAATTAGTTATCAAGTTCAAACTGTAATTTTATTCTTCTGCAGAGCGGACATTGGCAAGCAGTAACCCGACCACTCAGAAAAGTAGGCCCCACACGATGTTCGCAAGTGGGCCCCCGACACTTCCCAAGGTCGGCCAACTCAATGGCGCCCCACTTCCTCCACGACCTTTTGCAAACGGCGTGGTTCCACAAGTTCAAACTCTTCCATCAATCCCTCCCCCTCCGCAACACGCCCAAATGTACCCGCCCATGCAAATGCAAATGTCGGCACCACCACCACCACAACAATGGCAGCAGATGGGCCAGCCTCAGGGCATGCCGCCACAACACCTCCAGCAGTTCAGGCCGCCTCCACCCAACATCCCGCCACCACCTTCGAACATGCCTCAGATGATGAACAGGCCGCCTCCACCGCCAGCAGGAATGGCGGGTCAGCAGCATATGTGGAGGGCTCCACCCCCTCCTCAACAGCTGGCGGGTGGTCATGGTCATGGTCATGGTCATCCTCCTCAGCATATGCAGCAGATGTCGATGCCGCCTCCCAATGGTCAACAGCCGCCTCCTCCGTCAGGTTGACGCTTATAACCGTTGCTTAAGCCAGTATAAGAACAGTGTGTTTTGAATCGGGCAGGGACGGGGTTGAGGAAACTGTTTTTTTTTTACTTGGTTCATGTGTTGACGTATTTTAATGATGAAAATGTTTTAGAAGCTATTGTTGTTACATCCATCGTATGTGTTTATTCACTGTGAACTAAACGTTATAAATTATTACTAAAATACGTGAAAACATTGGACTGTAGAAAGATTTTTTTTTAAAATGATTTTGAAAAGCTTTGTTCTAGATCCATTTCTCTTCATATTTTTCTGCTTAATAAGATTTTTTCTATATGAAATTTAAATTTCTAACCTTTTATTTAGAGGTTGACACTTTACGTCATGCATACTTCATAATTTCTTAAGGAGTTACCTTAGATCGTAGTGTTTGTGGTTTAGTGTGTTTTATGTGCTAAATTGAGGATCGTACTTTATTGTTGTTACTTGTTAGACACAATGTTGACTTTCCAACTATATTAGTTCATGAATAGATTGTTTAATTGTACCAAGTGAATCATGTAATAGATAATTGTCTAACTTTATTGGAGTGAACACAATTGATTTGAAAATATTTGTGGTAAAGATGGATTTTAAATGGGTGAGTTGTGACTTCATTTGGCAATTGGATCTATGTTTATACTTCGGTTCATATTTTGAGTTACAAAATTTTAGTTCTTTAGATTTAAGGTTTAAGCTTTAAAACTTTGGCTCTCAATATGGCTAACCGAAACGAAAATGAGCAGAACATCACTGACTCCTATCCGAGTTGTATAGGTGTTAACAATTTTGTGAATAAAGTTAACTCAATTTTCTTTTTAATTTGGTGTGGTAATGGTCATATTTAAATTGGTTATATTTTTAACGAGATGGATGACCCCCCCGCGCGTTGCCGCGGGGTTGAAATTGTACACTAAGTTATAGTAAAAATGTTGAGTGACTACTAAATGTACATTCCCAAAGCGCATTCATTAAAGGAAGGATATATTGCAACTGCAACCGGCATGTGATTCTAACCAAAAGGAACGGTTGCTCGCCACGCATCAGTGGTTCCAGAACAGATCAAAAAACCATTTAAAATTACGAAAATTAAAAAAATAAAAAGAAAATCACACACAATGTAACACATAAATCCTAAACACTTAAAAAAAACACGTTAAAGATCATCAAAAACAACATGCAGATCATCAAACGGTTACAATACAAAACCAAAATCGATAACTATTGAACTGAAAACACCTAAAAAAACCATTAAAACCACTTATAAAATCAGTTCATGAATTATAATATCATCACTGCATAAAAACACTTGTACCACTAAAAAAACAGTGTAAGGAAGTACCTGATGGAACCAAACACGCATAGTAATATTTCCCTTTTTGCAGAAATGGATTGTACTTAAGAAAGTATCAGGTGAAAGCCATGAAATCTGAGAATGATGATGATTTGATCCACTGTTGGCTTACCTATATAAGAAAAATAGAAACATGAAATTAGTATGATGACATAGAACAACATAACCATATTGAGAAAATTAAGACAATTATAAATATAACAGAAATCATACTTAGTTTGTGCATATAGAGTTTATAATGAAGAGAAACAAAATTCTCACAATTTAACAAAAACAGTCAAAGTAGCTTTATAAACCCAGAAACATGTAGAGTAATTGGAACTTAAATCCAGCTTCTCCAGGGTAGTCATTTGAGCTAATTCTATAACACACAATGAAATGTATATCATTTTTTCTTTAGAATGATGTTTTTATTTTATGAACAATATAATTTGGCTTTGCATATATGCATCTACTAAAATAATGTTGTGTATATGAGCTCGTAGAATGTACCTCAAGGTGGAAATGGTCCAGATATGTCATTGCCTCTAAGATCTAAGTTTTTAAGCGATGGAAGAAATTTTATAGATGATAAAATGCTTTCGTTGAAATGATTATCGTTAAGAATCAAAGTCTCCAACTTCACGTTGTTCAGGATTTTTTTAATTCATGGCGGTGTTTGAACCAACCATTAATCATGGTGTCACATCTCATCCACGAGGTGTAACCCGGTGAATCCTTTTGTATCTTATTGACGGTCCCATCAATAAAGCCAATCTAGTTTTAAACGAAGATAAAGTTAGTAATCTCTTGCGACTAATTGATGTAGTTGATGTCAGTTAGTGGATTGTTTACTTGCATATTCCTTGGGTAATCTAAAGGGAGAAGATATTATGGAGAGTTGTGATTGATGAAATGCTAGAATTCCCTTCATCTTTATCGGTATTTTCGATCATCGTGACTGTGATGGTGACAATGGCTTGGATTCGTGTTCAAAGTTTAACCCGCTCTGATATTATAACAATTTTGATAATAATTAGGGGTCATAATTTTCATTATACTATTATGGTTGATATGTATTGATTGAACAATGAAAGGAATAAAATAAAAAAATTGATTCGATCATTATCCCTAATAATATTATGCATTATACTATAACATTTTCTTTATATTATCTTTATAATTTATGTAATTTTTTATACCCTAAAAAATAAAAAGACAAAAATACCCTTGATTTAACGGTGAATTTTAACAGAATCCGTTAAAAAGGACAAAGGGTGAAAGAAAAAAAGTTAAGGGACAGAAAGTGTAACAAAAAAAGATAAATGACAAAAGTTGTAAAACGGGTAAAATTAAAGGACAAGATATGTAATTTTGTCTTTTTTATATTTATGTTTTTCTTAAATTCACCATATATATGTAATGGATTGGCATATTCCTAATCCTTTATATTATCTAAATTTTTTATATATTTATGTTTGTCTTAAATTTTAAGATAATGTGAAGCAACCGACTTCACAAACATAAATATAGGACGTAGGGCTTGTTTGGGATTACTTTTTAAATTTGTTTATTGACTTATTAGTTTTCTAAAAAGCCAATAAACAATTTTGAATGTTTGACAATTCAATATGCTTATAATTTATATTTTTATCATTAACTTTTCTTTATCTTTCACTCATAACTACAATTAAATTAAATAATATTTTTATAGGAAAATGGATTTTAATAATACAAGTTTTACCTTGTTAGCGGATAATAATACGGGTTTTAAAATTTCATTACAATAATACAAGTTTTGTGGGTATTTGATTCTAATGATACCAGTTAGTTTTTTTTTACTAACGGTGCTAGTTTGTTGCCTACGTGGCATCTGACATGGACTGTTTTCTTCCTACGTGGCACCTGATGTGACACCTGCCACGCAGGCAACAGACTAACACCGTTAGTAAAAAACTAACGGTGTATCATTAGAATCCAATACCCACAAAACTCGTATTATTGTGAGAAAATTTCAAAAAATTCGTATTATTATCTACCAATAAGGTGAAACTTGTATTATTAAAATTAATTTTTTATTTTATACCTTTTTATTATACAGGGAACTTGAAATCTTATCGGAAACTTGATTTTTCAAAGGGAACGTGATTTTTCAAAGCTAGGGTTTTAGACGGGGTCATCGGAAACTTGAAGGGATTCCAGCAGAAGCAAGAGGAGGAGGAGGATGACGACTAGAATAGCTCCCGGCGTGGGGGCGAATCTCCTAGGTCAACACTCGGCGGAGAGGAACCAAGACGCCACCGCCTACGTCGGCAATCTCGACCCTCAGGTACTGTTTATCGATCCTCTTTACTATCGATTTGAATATTTGAATATTTTAGTATTTGTAGAGTTGCAACTCCAATCGCTAGGTTGAAGGATCCCAATCTATAGAATATGAGCCAATAAACGAACAAATTTCACTAATAAAACTCCAAAATATCACCGTTCTGTGCATTGAAAAGCTAACCGTTAATAACAGCAGCTTTGATTTTATCTCGTGATTAAGCAGTACATACACCTAGAAGGTTATAAACTCAGATTATATGAGGTTTTACCGGGCATAAGAATTAAGTTTTAGCCATCAATTGCAACAGGAGAACATGAAGATGGCAAGATGCTAATAATATGAAGAAGTTTGAATTGATGCTCTTTGTAATAAACACTAAGATTTAAGCCTGCTATCGGATGCAGTAAGCATAACCACTTGATCTACATGAGAACATAGGGAGCCCCAAATTTTCTTTGATAACTAAACATAAATTAGTGGTTTGGGATGATCTGAAAAAATTCTGTCTAGGTTGATTATAAGTGATGTTAGCAAACTTATTAGACTTCAAAGTTTTGTACAAGTACTAAATTTGATCTTTGAAGTCGAGATTATATCTTTTTGAAGAAAAGGATTACTTGTTTTGTCTTATAAAAGTGGACGGGTTTTAGTGTTTTACATTATGATTCTGTGTTCCTCTTTACGGGGTTCCTTTCTAATATACATATTTTAAATTTATTTGCATTAGTGGATCTCATATTGTCTTATTTCTTTTTCTGCAGGCAACTGAAGAGTTGTTATGGGAATTATTCGTTCAAGCTGGCCCAGTTGGTAAGTCTAAAACTTCTATTATATGAATGACTATTTGAGCAGACCCAGAAACATTAATCGGTAATATAAAGTTGTAAATTGTAATACACTAAATTAGATGAAGTTAATTAGTCATACAACCTAGTTTGTTGTGTGCACACCATATATTATCTATGTGGTTTAGTAAGGGCGCAAGCAAAAACATACTGAACTTTATCATCGTCATCACTATCCACATTTTTTTCTTATTCTTATTTTTGTGCTTGACATGAACATTTATCTTGTTGGAATAACATTAAATTTCTAGAACTATTCTTTAGAACAACATCCTGTATTTTTGAATAGCTTTCCTGACTTGTGCAATTTGTTTTTCAGTTAATGTGTATGTTCCCAAAGATAGAGTCACTAATCTCCACCAAGGTTATGGATTTGTGGAGTTTCGAAGTGAAGAAGATGCAGACTATGTAAGTATTACTTGCTGCTGTATTAATAGGAAACCATAAATTCTGAGTATTTGTGCCCGAGAAAGTAACAGAAGTTATGCAGACTTCCTAACAGTATGAATTAACTTAGTTAAAAAAAATCGCGCGCTCAGGCGAGAGGCATCGCTTCCGATGGTGTGAGGTGACATGCGTACATGAGGCGCATGCCAAGTTTCCTTGAGGCGTGCCTCTTGTACACGGGCATATATTGTGCATCGGGAGGTTGTGCATATAGCCTTATAGGTTCGTGATAATAGAATCCTATCATAAATATAAAAAAATTATATTAAATACCTTGCGCCTTATTGCATGGCTTTGCCTCCCAACTTCGCTCCGGGGATCCTATTGCCTCATTTATTTAAACATCTAAAACGTAGAATGTGCTGTACTTTTTTTTTTTTTTTTTGAAGATGTCCTTGTTTTGGCTTGACTGATTTCTATCATCCACACTAAGCCCTTATTTTTATTATGCAACCCCAGCCTTAATAATTGATTCTTAGTATTATTATATTCCCGTTTCATAGATAAATACACAAACATCAGTTATCATATGTCTATTTTTTTTAATCCAAAGTCAATTGGTCCTCTTTTCAAATAAACAAAATGCATGCTCCATACACCCTTCTTATAACTGTGAATTTGATAGCTCCAGTAGTTTTGTGAGCTTTGATATACCCTTTTTTTGCTTTGAATATAAAGTGTTTTAAAATTTGTGGCTGATGATGCAGGCAATTAAAGTTCTCAATATGATCAAGCTATATGGGAAGCCAATTCGAGTGAACAAGGTATTTGCTTTATAATTTTCTAAAAAACTTAACTCAACTTCAAATTTTTTGTCATAGGTGCCAAAATTATCAGGATATGATATTTGCTTCATAATTTTTTTTTGCATTGCAGGCATCACAAGATAAGAAGAGCTTGGATGTAGGAGCAAACCTTTTTGTTGGAAATCTGGATCCTGTAAGATTCCATTTATACGCACATAAATATTTATCATTTTTTCTGATACGAATTGTGGACATGTAAATTTGTATCAGTTGTGACTTGCCACAATATTTTGCAGGATGTGGACGAGAAACTCCTCTATGATACTTTCAGTGCTTTTGGAGTTATTGTGACAAATCCCAAGGTATCTTTTTCTAATTTTTTTTTGATTTTATTTGTGTTATATGATTCTTAGTTGGCTAATTGCATATCTTTCTCAAATTTCTCTTTGGGTAATTTAGTATTTTTCTCATTCATATAAATATTGAACTTCCAACTTTTTTGCTGTTTGGGTGAGAGTAAACCTAAGACTGGCGAGTACCGAAGTGGATGTCGATGTGGATACAACTATTTCAGCAACCCCCCAACTATCATATACAAAAAATTGACAGTTATTTAATCCAAAATGAAATGTTTGAAGCTCTTTCCTTAAAAGCTTTTTGTAACTTTGTAATTAGTTATGAAAGAGCAAATACTATAATAACCCAAGATAGAATTTTGATAAAAGTTGGTTAACTCTTTTAGGCAATTAACCCTTTTTGAATTAAGCTATATGGTAGATGATACAATCTTGGTTACAAACGTTACTTGTTATCTTCCCTGTATTCATGCAACTAATGTTTCCCTTTTTTGTCGTCTTGATTCATGAAATCAATGTTTCCCTTTATTGTTGTTCTAAAGATTTAGTTTGGCCATTTAAATGCATCCATATTGTAACAATAGTATTATGTTTGATAAAATTTTAAATCATGTTCATATAATTACCTTAAAATGGTACCCAGTAACCCAGTATAATCTGTGTAGTTACCTTAAAGTTTTAAATAATTAAATAACAAACAAATATATGTACCTAGTATAATCCCACTCATAGCAGAGCTACTTGTAGGGTCTGGGGAGGGTGTGATGAGGGAGAGCCTTACCTATCCTAGGGGTTAGAGAGACTGTTACTGCTCAGATTCGCGGCTGCAAAAATATAGTATAAAATGAGCAAAGAAAATCAATGCAAATAACTATATTTTAAATAATCAAATTTGTAGCAGTAATATTAGTTTACTTGAGTAGCACTAGGAATAGCTAGTTTTAGCTAATTATTGAAGCAACACTAGTTTATAAATAAAATAGGTTCACTTTGAACTTTGAACGGAAATAACATCTATAATCATGTGTTTCAGATCATGAGAGATCCGGAGACGGGGAATTCCCGAGGATTTGGATTCATTAGCTATGATTCTTTTGATGCTTCAGATGCAGCTATAGAGGTATGCCTTTTAGCCACTCCTCATTTAGACACACAGAAAATATCAAAGAAAAATTATATTAATGCGTTTTTTTCTTTCTGTTCTCATTTAGACAAGAAAGTAAATATCTAGAAATTCATGTCTTCATGAATTTGATACCAAAATTTTGACTTCTAGCTGAACATTTCAAGTTTCTACTTTTTCCATTATGATTTGGGTTAGGTCCATTAAATAGCACCGTACTTTCACTTTTATGCCACATTTTATTACGAGGATGGAATAGATGCATTATTATGAACATAAATAATTTCGATGTTTATATATTTGTGCAGTCGATGAACGGGCAGTATCTATGCAACCGTCAGATAACCGTGTCTTATGCTTACAAGAAAGACACAAAGGGAGAGCGTCATGGCACCCCTGCAGGTTAGGCTTTTGGTATTATTCAAAAATTAGATCACTAAAAATGATAATTAGTCATCAAGTTTAAATCCTAATTTCATTCTTCTGCAGAGCGGACCTTGGCAAGCAGTAACCCGACAACTCAGAAAAGTAGGCCCCACACGATGTTCGCAAGTGGGCCCCCAACACTTCCCAAGGTCGGCCAACTCAACGGCGCCCCACTTCCTCCACGACCTTTTGCTAATGGTGTGGTCCCACAAGTTCAAACACTTCCATCAATCCCTCCCCCTCCGCAACACGCCCAAATGTACCCGCCCATGCAAATGCAAATGTCGGCACCACCACCGCAGCAATGGCAGCAGATGGGCCAGCCTCAGGGCATGCCGCCACAACACCTCCAGCAGTTCAGGCCGCCTCCACCCAACATCCCGCCACCACCTTCGAACATGCCTCAGATGATGAACAGGCCGCCTCCACCGCCAGCAGGAATGGCGGGTCAGCAGCATATGTGGAGGGCTCCCCCGCCTCCTCAACAGCTGGCGGGTGGTCATGGTCATGGTCATCCTCCTCAGCATATGCAGCAGATGTCGATGCCGCCTCCCAATGGTCAACAGCCGCCTCCTCCGTCAGGTTGAAGCTTATAACCGTTGCTTAAGCCGGGAGAGTAAGATGTCTGAACTGTAGACGCAAAACCAGTATAAGAACAGTGTGTTTTGAATCGGGCAGGGACGGGGTTGAGGAATCTGTTTTTTTTTTTTACTTGGTTCATGTGTTGACGTATTTTAATGATGAAAATGTTTTAGAAGCTATTGTTGTTACATCCATCGTATGTGTTTATTCACTGTGAACTAAACGTTATAAATTATTACTAAAATACGTGAAAACATTGGACTGTAGAAAGATATTTTTTTAAAATGATTTGAAAAACTTTGTTCTAGATCCATTTCTCTTCATATTTTTGTGCCCAATAACTTCTATGAATCAAATAGGTTAGAAGTGAAAGTTAGACTCCAATGACAAATTTTCTCAAATTCTATATAAGATTTAAATGTGTAGCCTTTTATTCCTTAAGGAGTTACCTTACTAGTGCTTGTGGTTTAGGGTGTTTTATGTGCTAAATTGAGGATCGTACTTTATTGTTGTTGGACATAATGTTGACTTCCCAACTATATGGTTCATTAATCTGTTGTTTAAAAATTGATTTGAAAATATTTGTGGTAAAGATGGATTTTAAATGGGTGAGTTGTGACTTCATTTGGCAATTGGACCTATGTTTATACTTCGGTTCATATTTTGAGTTACAAAATTTTAGTTCTTTAGATTTAAGGTTTAAGCTTTAAAACTTTGGCTCTCAATATGGCTACACGAATCGAAAGTTATCAGAACATCACTGACTGACTTCTATCCGAGTTGTATAGGTCTTAACAATTTTGTGAATAAAGTTAACTCAATTTTCTTTTTAACTTGGTGTGGTAATGGTAATATATAAAGTGGTTATATTTCTAATTTATAAATTCTTAACACTTCTAACTTTCATTTTCACTCTTCATCTCTCATTATCTTATCTGACCTTTAACTTTCACGTAACAAAGATGGGAAACCAACACAATTTTTTTTCCCTTTCTAAACCCTCTTCGGTAGAGGTTCGGAAAAACTCTCTAGTGGTCGAGCGAGAAAACCCTCTATTGACCATCATATTACCCTCCGCTAAACGAACTAGAAACTCCTTATTTTGTCAAACTGGACAATCCTCCGTTTGTCGAATCGGAAAACCTTTCGGTGGTTTAACAGGAATACCCTCTGGTGGATGACCCAAAAGACCCATTAGAAGACGAGTACATATGAAGACCGGTACGACTCATAGAAAAATCAAGATGGTTGAGCTTATGATGATTCTGATTATGATATGTTCGAAGAAAGCGAGATCCATGACTCATTTGAAGACGAGTACGATTCATAGTGGTCAAATAACGGTCCTTGTTGAAAGTGAAAGTAATTAATGGACATATCAAGTATTTTGTTGGAAGTAACTAACAAGTGTTAGTTCATTGTAATCTTTGATTGTGTTAATGTAACTTTAGTTGATTTTCTATAGTTGTTGCGTAAGTGATATTAACAACGACTACATTTTCAGACTTTCAATGATTATATTTCCAGCGGCTATACATAACAATGTCAAATTAATACACGAACGATAAACAACCAAACAACAGACAACAAATCAACATATTTGATTATATGGTTAACAATGATACATTTAGATGATACAAACATAATGATGCTCCATGTGGAAGGGCCTCATTAGCGGTAAAAGGCTAAATGTACGTGAAATATATATTAAAAAACTATCATGCATGCTAACTAAGACTGCATGTAAATGTAAAAGAGCAACACTTTAGAGTTGAAGGTAGTTTAATTGACATAATCTATGTCGTATCAAATATTTGTCAAAAACTTATTTGAAAAAGTTGACACACATGTAAAGGATAATCTTATTGAAACCCTTATCATTAAATAAAAGCATGATATATATATATATATATATATATATAGGGTTAGGTTCAAATGAGAATTTTTTATTTTGAGAACTTTTGAGAACTAAATCTCAACCACAAATTTCAGGGGGGGACACTAATTTTCAAGGGGGAAGCATTCAAATTCACGGGGGGTTTCTCCATATATATAAACTAGTGGCTAAGATTAGTTCTTTTTAGTTCTCAAACCCAATTAGTTCTCAAATGATCCTCTTCCTATATATATATATATATATATATATAGTGAAAAGTTCATTGTAGACACCTCCATAAGTGTAGACAGATAGACACCTCTTTTCACCATTAGATCTCTTGATCTAATGGTTATGATTAATTTCTTTTTTTTTTTTCCTTTTTCTTATTGTTCAGAAAATTTCACATGTAAAAACACATGTGAAATAAAGTAATTTCACATGTGAAATAGGGTGTCTACCTGTCTACACTTATGGGGGTGTCTACAATGAACCTTACCCTATATATATATATATATATATATATATATATATATATATATATATATATTGTTTAAACCCACAAATTTTTAGTTTAGAAAGTACTACTTTACCATCAATAATCATGTAATCCAAAAACTAGTTCTATCGTACTCCATGATGTTAAAAGGTAGATGCCATTTGTTTTTGTTCTTAAAAATATATACTTGTGGTTAAGACTAACAGTAGCGGATTACGCCTTCACGTATGACGTATCTATGCAACCACTACGTTAGAGGGAGGTGTTCCACGCCACCACGAATCACACTTTCAAGCGAAGTTTCTTCTCCGTCATACAAAATTGTCGGTAAACTTGGGTTGTGTGAGATTCTCCATACAAGTTTTATTAAAATCGATATTTTTACAGATTATACAGGATGGATGTCACGTGATAGCGTACTCTCGCAACGGATAGTCTAAGTAACATCTCTATAATCAAAATCAAAAGACTATAATGGGAATAAAATATTAAAATTAATAATTTGTTTTGGTGTCTTCCTGTTTCAGTCAAACATGCCAGCATAAGCCACTGTCAAAAGTTTGACCGCTTGTTTGACCACTTATTTGACCACTGTCAAAAGTTTGACCGCTTGTTGACTTGACATTAGTTCCGGTTACTTTGAACGAAAACAAAACCGTTGATTTCCCGTGACTCCGTAGACCAGCGACGGCTCTTTTAGATCTGGGTGACACCACTGTGAGATTAAAATAATTAATTGTACTTGGAGTTAGAGATGCAATCCAAAACGAAATACAAATCGATAGATAGAAACAGTAGGTTAAAATCGGTTTGAGGTTTTAAAATTGGTTAAAGGAAAATTGGATCTAAATAATCTCAACTTTTAAAGGTTGGCCATCAATAATCCCACATTTCAAAATTACTCTCACTGGTCCTAACTTTTATTCTATTTACTGATATTGGTCCCGCTGTTAAAAAACTTAACACCGTTAGTTTTTTTGATGACTTGGCAGTTGATGTGTTATTTTTTTGTTTTTTCTTTTTTTTAAAATACTTTGTAATTACACATGGCAATCCATGTAGGAGAGAGGCCCACTTTTATTTATCTTTTTCTTATTTTTCCCCTCAAAATACTCATTAAGAGGTTGAATTTCTTGAAGGCCAATCCAAAAGTCCTCAAAGCCTTCGCCGACTCCAACATCAAATTCGTCATCGAAATCGGTAACGAGTATTTATCAAAGCTGCTAGATCCATTGTCGCTCAATCATGGATCAAATCGAACGTCCAATCGTACCTACCTGCGACCAAAATCACCTCCATTGCCGTCGGAAACGAAGTTCTGACGTTCAATGGCACCTCTCTCTCCGGCAGCTTACTTCTGGCGATGCAGAACATACACACCGCTGTTGTAAAACTTGACCGTCAAGTTACCGTCACCACCGTACATTCTCTCGCCGTACTTGAAACCTCCTATCCGCCTTCGTCGGGAGCTTTCCGGCGAGATTTAGTCTCATGTATTTCTCCGATTTTGGATTTCCTTTCGAACACATGTTCCCCTTTCTAATCAATGCTTATCCTTTTTATTGGATTTTGGCAAATTCCATGGAGGTGTTGTTGGATTTCTTTACGTTTTAGTCTGTTGAAAGTTTCAATCTATTGAAAGTGGTGAACCAGAAAAAACGAACGTCGGCAATGGCGGATTATGAGGACTTTGACGGAAAAAAAAGTAAGATGAAATTAATAAAAGTTGTCTCTCTCCTACATAGACTACCATATGTAATTACAAAGTATTAAAAAAAAATAAAAAAAATTAACACATCAGCTGCCACGTCATCAAAAAACTAACAGTGTTAAGTTTTTTAACGGCGGGACCAATATCAGTAAATAGGGTGAAAGTTGGGACCAATGAGAGTGATTTTGAAATGTGGGATTATTCCTAGCCAACCCTCAAAAGCTGGGATTATTTAAATCCAATTTTCCTTGGTTAAAATACTGGTTTTTGTGTTAACTCATTAAAAATATATATTTTTATATAATCAGTTATTGAGCCTTTTTTCGGTGCAACCGATTTAGCTTCTAAGCAAATTGGTTTTGCCGGTTTGAGTTTTAGACTTTTAGGGTTTCGCAAACCGGTTTTTGTTTTTGTTGAACCTCTACCTAGAGATAGCAATTTCCAACATGAAAAAAATAGGTTTCTGGTTGACATATGTAACATATTTAAGAAATTGTTCGTGTTCGTTTGATTGTTCAATTAAACACGTTATGGTCATAATGACCTGCTTAACACTCTAGTTAAATAGGCCGACCTGCTAACATGTTGAATGAAACAAAGCACTAACCTCTTTATGACCCATTTTGTTACTACCCACCAACCTCACTATTATCCGTTAACTAGTTTAGAAAAACAAGTTAAAAATATGATGTTTTTAAAGAAAATATAAAAAGTAGTGGTTAATGTTTCTCTTCAATAACTCAACCTATCAACCCAACACCATTTGCTAGAATTTGTTATGAGCTCAATATTTTTTAGTATTGTTGCAGATTGTCATCATTAACGTGCACATTTGTTGTGTTTTCAAGGAGAACCATTCTTATTGTTTCCAAACAAGTTGAGCTTTCGATAGGGCACCAAAAAACATAGGAAATGTTAGTCAAGACACTATTCATATATGTTTAAACTATTGGCGCCAATAATGGATCGAGAATCATTTAAGAGGGAGCCAAATAAATAAATAGGTTAACTCAAATAAAATTGGGTAAGAAAAGTTGTATCAAAATGACCTAGAGAAAAAAAGTTACACATATTTGCATAACGAGATATTCTAAAACTATTAATTTTAGTTTACTTAGTAATATAATAGAGGCAGCCAAATATTTTTTGACCGAATCAAACGGGTGTAGAAAACATAAAATTTATAAATTAGTTGATTAATTTCATAACAAAATAAACCACTAGGACTTGTCCTAGTGGTTACCTTTGGCTCTTGAGGCTTTGGCCATTATGTGACCCAGGTTCTGTTAGAATCAGTGTGAAAACGAGAGAGAACGATGAACTTGATTGATTTCATTATTCGAATTTAGTAATACAAGCTCAACCATATATAACTAAAAGCTAACAAACTTTTAACTAGCTAACTAACATCTTAACTAAGATTAAGTTAACTTAACAAACTTAACCCGAAATGAACAGACCCGGGTTCGATTCTTATTAACCTCAACACCCCCCTCAAGTTGGAGGTGCCAACCCCAACTTGGAAAGCAACATATGATGCTGTGGGCCTGATAAACTCTTTGTAAAAACATCTACAAGCTGAGAATCTGTTGAAATATGAGATAATGAAATGAGACCTTCTTGAACTTTCTCTCTCACAAAATGGCAATCAAGATCTATGTGTTTAGTGCGTTCATGGAATACTGGGTTTTTGGCAATGTATATGGCTGATTGACTGTCACACTTAAGGGGAACAGGAATAAGATTGGAGACACCCAGCTCAGAAAGTAAACGGGTCAGCCAAGCAAGTTCAGCTGTGACCCTTCGCATTGATCGATACTCAGATTCAGCTGAGCTCAAAGAAACTGTAGGCTGTTTCTTTGATTTCCAAGAAACAGGACTGGCTCCCAAGGAGATAAAATAACCACTAACAGATTTGCGGCTATTAGGACAAGCTGCCCAGTCAGAATCACAATAAGCAAGTAGAGAGAAATCAGAATGATTATTGAAATGAAGACCTTGAGCAACAGAACCATGAACATATCTCAGTGTATGAATGGCAGCATCCCAATGATTTTGACAAGGAACTTGCATGAATTGGCTAAGAAATTGGACAGAAAAAGCAAGATCAGGCCTAGTATGCTGCAAGTAGTTTAATTTGCCTACAAGTCTTCTGAAAGGAAGGGGATCTAAAAGAGGATCACCATCAACCATTTTCAACTGCAAACCAGCAGGTAATGGACAAGTGACAGGAGAAAGGTCATTCACATTGAACTCTTTAACCAAATCAGAAGCAAATTTTTGCTGAGACATGATGATGCCACTGGGAATTGGCAAAAACTCTATGCCAAGAAAGTAGTTTAAATGACCCAAATCTTTGATTTTGAAAGTATGATGAAGAAAATTCTTGACAGAAGCAATCTCAACAGGATCAGTGCCAGTCAACAAAATATCATCAACATAAATGGCAAGAAAAACAACATGATCACCCATCTGTTTCTTGAATAAAGAGTAATCATTGAGGGACCTAACATAACCCATGCTTTTTAAAGCAGAAGAAAGCTTCCCATACTATTGCCTAGAGGCCTGCTTAAGACCATAAAGAGACTTATTGAGTTTAAGAACTTGATTGGTAGAAGAAATAGGCAAACCAGGAGGAGGAAGCATATAGATTTCTTCATCTAAATCACCATGAAGGAAAGCATTGTTAACATCAAGTTGATGCAATGGCCATTTCTTCTTAGTAGCAACAGCTACCAAAGATCTAATTGTGGTGAGTTTAATAACAGGAGAGAATGTTTCATTGTAATCTATCCCTTCCCTTTGAGTATCCCCTCTTACCACTAACCTGGCCTTACATCGTTCAACAGACCCATTAGCAAGATACTTCACTTTATAAACCCACTTACACTTGATAGCCTTTTTACCCTGAGGTAAATCCATCACTGTCCAAGTGTTAGTGGCAGATAAAGCTTCAAATTCTTTGATCATAGCTTCCTGCCAAATTGGTTGTGCAGCAGCTTCTTTAAAAGAAGCAGGCTCTTTGATAACATCAAGATTATGCAACAATTGTTGTGAGCCAGCAGACAAAGCATTAAAAGAAAATGAAGAAACAACATTGCATGAATGAAGAATTGAATCAGGAGAATTGGAAAAAATTGAATCTGAAACTGAATTGCATACATAATCAGAAAGATAAGAAGGAGGATGGGAAATTCTACCTGATCTGGTAGAAGGAGGAATAGGAATAGATGAATTAGGAACAGAGGAATTTGTGGAAGAAGAGGAGGAATTATGATTGGCAGTAGGAAGAGTAGAAGAAGAAGAAGAATGTGGTGAAGGAAAAGGAATTGGATCAGAAGGAAAAGAAGAAGTGGATGAAGAGGAATGAGGGGAAGTTGGAATAGGAGCAGTAAAAACAGGAGTAGACTCATCATAAGAAGAGTGATAAAAAACAGGAAAAAGAAAAGAAGAAGGAGATTTTAGGGAAGGAAAAATTGTCTCATGAAATTGAACATCTCTTGAAACAAAAGAAGAATTAGTAGCAGGATTGAACAATTTGTATCCTTTTTGAGCAAAAGGATATCCTATGAAAATTGAAGGGGTAGCTCTTGGCATAAATTTGTCCCTGCCTTTTGGACTAGTAACAGCATAACATAAGCAGCCAAACACCCTTAAATGAGAATAAATGGGAGGAGATCCAAAAAGAGCTTCATGGGGTGATTTATGATTGAGGATTTTAGTAGGAAAAAGATTAATAAGATGAGTTGCAGTTAAGACACAATCACCCCAAAACATAGTAGGTAATTGTGATTGAAACATCAATGCTCTTGCTGTTTCAAGGAGGTGTTTGTGCTTTCTTTCAACAACACCATTTTGCTGTGGTTTACCAGAACAAGAAGTCTGATGTATGATGCCTTTAGCAGAGAAAAAATCAGACATGAACTTGCTTTTGCCTAATTCAAGAGCATTATCACTTCTAATAGTTTTGATGGTAGTACCAAACTTGTTGGCAATCATACACACAAAACTTTGCAAAATATTAGAAGCACTGCCTTTAGTAGATAACAAATGAGTCCAAGTAACTCTGGTACAATCATCTACTATGGTTAAAAAGTACTTAAAACCATCATAGGTAGCAGTGTTATATGGCCCCCAAGTATCAACATGTATAAGATCAAAAGGTTTAAGAGATTTAGTAGAACTAGTAGGAAAGGATGAACAATGTTGTCTAGCTTTGGGACATATAGAACAATGATCAAGTTGTGTATTACTATTAACATCAGAAATCAAAGACAACTTGTTTAGTTTGTACAATGGTAAATGCCCAAGTCTAGTATGCCAAGTAGTACAAGAAACAACATTATTACATGATGAAATTTTGGAAGGAAATGAAGGGAACAAAGGACTAGAATGAAGGATGTATAAGCCATGAAGAAGCCTACCAAGAGCCAGTGGCTTCTTCAGAGAAGGGGCCTGCAACATACAAGCCAATTCAGAGAAAAACACAATGCCATTAGTATCTTTGCATACTCTAGGAATAGACAGCAGATTGTGTTTGAATTCTGGTACAAAAAGAACATGAGAAAGTGAAAAATCAGGAGTAATTTGAACAGTACCAGATTTAGTCACTTTATACATGTGACCAGTGGGAAGAAAAATAAAGTTTGGTTTATCAAGAGGTTGAATTTTAGAAAACAACAGTTCATTACAACACATATGGTCACTAGCCCCTGTGTCTATGATCCATTTTGTGTTTAATGTTTGAGAATTGCAAGCCATTATACCTGCAAAGTTAGCATAGCTAATAGCTTTTGCAGAATCAGAATCAATATTCTGCTTGTTGACAAGTTGCAAAAGGGCTTGAAACTGCTCATTAGTAAAAGTTTGTCCAGCAGATACTTCAGTGACATTGTTACCAGGTTCATTGGCCTCATCTTGAACATTGGCAGCATACTTTCTTGTGGATTTAGTAAACTTAAAGTCTTTGGGAAACCCAATCAACCTGTAACACTTGTTAGCAGTATGCCCAGACTTCTTGCAGTGAGAACAAACCAGTTTCTTAGTATCAATTTTATTTGACTGAAATTGATATTGAGAAGAAACATTCATAGAGGCTGACTGAGAAACAAATGAACCAACAGCATGAATTTCCTTTTGATGTTCTTCTTGAATTAACAGAGAGTAAGCTTCATTTACCTTAGGCAAAGGTTTCATCATTAGGATATTACTTCTTGAAACATCATAAGAGGAGTTTAATCCCATAAGAAATTGGATTAACTTCTGTTCCTCATTTTGTTTAACTAAACTTTGTGCAGCAGCACAAGTGCAAGAAGTGAGTGTGCTTAATGAGTGAATTTCATCCCACAACCTCTTAATTTTGGTGAAATAGGAAGCAACACTGTCCTCACCTTGAGTTATTTGACTCAAATTCTTTTGCAAATCATACAATTTAGGACCATTAGAAACTCCATAACGATCATTTAAATCTGTCCAAAGCTCAGTAGCATTTGCAACATATAGAACACTGCTACTAATTTCACGAGTAAGAGTATTTAAAATCCAAGAAATTACCATATTATCACAACGTTTCCATTGCGCAGATTTAGCTTGATCGGTGGGACAAGTGACTGTTCCATCAACAAATCCGAATTTATTTTTGGCAATTAGGGCAATTGTCATGGACCGTTTCCAGGAATTGAAACTGGATCCATCAAATGACTGAGAAACAAGGAGTAAACCTGGATGATCCGATGCATGTAAATACATCGGATCGGATGAATCAATTGAAATTGTGGTAGAAGGTGAAGATGAACCAGACATGATGAACGAAACGAAAGCAACAGGAAACAGAGATGAACAATTGATCGGAAAGAACAGAAATCAATCGGAAAGCAAACGGAATTTGATCGGAGAAACTAGATCTGAATCAGAGAACCCGCTCTAATACCATGTTAGAATCAGAGTGAAAACGAGAGAGAACGATGAACTTGATTGATTTCATTATTCGAATTTAGTAATACAAGCTCAACCATATATAACTAAAAGCTAACAAACTTTTAACTAGCTAACTAACATCTTAACTAAGATTAAGTTAACTTAACAAACTTAACCCGAAATGAACAGACCCGGGTTCGATTCTTATTAACCTCAACAGGTTCTAATCCAAGGGGATGCCGTTTTACCTCATATGGTCTCAGAAGGGGGTTTCTGCCAGGAGAAAGCTTCAGGAGGGGGTGTCTTGGTTTTTATTAAGGAGGTCTGAGTAATCGACCTTGGAGAAAGCTTCAGGGGGGTAGGTTTACACGTGAGACCAAGGTTGCCTTATCGATGCCGTTTCAAAAAAAAAAAAATTCCATAACAAAACACATTAATCGTCTACTTAATGTAGTTGATTAACAAAGCATTCCATGCAAGGACGGACCTAGAATTTGTTCCTATGGGTTCAATTTTCTTCGGAGTGGTGGCCAGTGACAGGAGAAAACGAGAGAGGCTCGTCGACTGGCAACCGTCACGAGCTAAGTACCGATGGCTCTCTGGATCACGTCGAGTATACCACCATGTGTGTGGTAATTCCATATGGTTCAATCATCGCCTATATGAAAACCACACCACATATTTATACCACATGCCCTAATCTATATTTATCTATATAATATATATATGAAAAGATTGGATGCCACGTGGCATCGCCACAACAATCCATTTTCTCATTTTCCCGCTCAAATGGTTTCCTTCTAAGTAAATCGCGGATATGGGCCTAAAATTCAGGGATCCAGTTGACAAAATTAATAATTTGAAAATATATTTTGTATTGATAACTAACTAACAAACTTTAATTAATTGAAAAGTACGGAAACTAAAATCTTAATTAACATATTAGAGGATCATAATTACAGAGTGACTAAATTAATAGAATATTATTTAAACATTTTATCTTGAGAATTATAATTTTTGGAAAATTATTATTTTGAATATTAAATTCAAATTTGTATATTTTGTAAACAATTTATTTTACATACAACTATTCTTTCCTAATTTTATGAACTTGAATATTTACCAATCAAATATTCAATTTTAACAAATTTATACAATCTAATCTCCGAACTTTTTGAAAATGTCAAAATAATCCAACTAACTTTCCTAAATATATAACACCATTTAATGTAAAATCTTTTTTTTTAAACAAATTTCGTAAATCAATATCCTTATTTCCGTTTCGTTTTTTTTTAATTATATATATATATATGTACAAGTCCAATTTCTCAAATCATTTATACCAACAAAATCCAAAGTATACTATAAAAAAGGGAAAAAAGATATTTTATTTCATACTTTGATTTATTATATTTTAAATGTTAGAATTACATTTTTATAATATTTTAAACGTTTATATTTTTCTTTATTACATTTATTATAGTATTTTAAAGGAAAATTAGAATTAAATAATCCCAACTTTTAGGTATCGGCCTACAATAATCCCACATTTCAATATAACCCACAACGGTCCCAACTTTTCACTTAATTATTTAGAATGATCCCACCGTTAAAAAAACTAACACCGTTAGTTTTTAATCCTACGTGGCGCTGACGTGGCGTTGATTTTTTTTTCTTTTTTCCAATCTCATTGTCAAACTCAGATGACATTCAGAGGCGCCGCCATTGAAGCTTTCAAATCTTCCGCTCTCATTTCATGGAGATCCGTACGTCTCATCCTCTCTCATTTCATGGAGATGACATTCAGAGCAGCAGCAGACCATCGTCGTTTGTATCGAGAAAACCGGGAGATCTCTTCATTCCGGCAATCAATCGACTGTCAGAATCTCACCGGAGTTAGCCGGAAGAGGAAGGTACTTTGATTTCCATTCCGTTTTAATTCCCGCGTCTATTGATTTTGCCGAAGAATCGCCGCTTTGTACTACGCTTCGTAAAGATGAACACACTGTTCGAACTGTCGAGCATTTGCTTTCGGCTTTGGAAGGAACAGGTGTCGATAATTGTCGAATAGAGATTCTCAACTCTAATGATACATCAGTGGAGGTATCAACATCATATAACAGTAACTAATTTTTGAAATGAAATTTATATTGTTTGTGTTTATGATTTCAAAATTGGGGAGAAATTAAAAGCCACGTCAGCGCCACGTAGGATTAAAAACTAACGGTGTTAGTTTTTTTAACGATGAGACCATTCTAAATAATTAAGTGAAAAGTTAGGACCGTTGTGGGTTATATTGAAATGTGGGATTATTGTAGGCCAATACCTAAAAGTTGGGATTATTTAATGCCAATTTTCCTATTTTAAATGTTAGATTTATTTTTTAAAACCACCCGTGCATCGCACGGGTATCAAAAGCTAGTATAATAATATAAATAAATTAGGTATTTTTACTAGTGGTTTTAAAATAATGAAAATGAAATTAAGATTTTATAAAACACACTCCCACGTGTAGAGTGGAATCCACCGAACATGCTTCAACCCCACGTGTCAAACCTACATGTCTTTCATCAACCTACGTGTCACAAACCCCCTCCCCATATCAAACTCTCACTTCCCCCACCCCACCTCCACCCATCATCCAAACCCTCACCATGGCCGATCGGAGCACCGCCGGCCAATCCCACCGACCACCCCGCCCCACCACCCCCTCCGACTCCTTCACCCCACCATTCCTCCAAAGCCTCCGCCGCCACTCCCCCAACTCCACCCAACTCATGGGCCTCATGACCCTCCTCATCTCCGGCGCCATCCTCCTCCTCCTCACCGGCGTCACCATCACCGTCGCCGTCATCGGCCTCATCTTCTTCGCCCCCATCATCATCTTCACCAGCCCCATATGGGTCCCGATTGGCACCCTCCTGTTCGTAGTTGTTGCGGGATTCGTCTCGGTTTGCGGGTCGGGGCTGGCGGCGGTCGGGTCGGTTTACTGGCTGTATAAATACTTTAAAGGGTTGCATCCGGTCGGGTCGGAGCGGGTGGATTATGCGCGGAGCCGGATTGCGGATACGGCGAGTCATGTGAAGGATTATGCGAGGGAGTATGGAGGCTATTTTCAGGGGAAGGTGAAGGATGCGGCTCCCGGAGCTTGAGTTTGGTGAACCGGTTGGAGAGTTGAAGAACCGGCGGAGAAATGGTGGACCGGACCGGACGGACCGGAGTGGTTGTGGTTTAGTTTGTGTTGTTTGAATCTGTTTTTTTTTTCTTGATGTGAATTTTGTTCGGTGTTTAATGCTATATGGACATGTACATCTTGCTTGCAGCATTGGTGGTAATTTTAGAGTCAAGGTTTAAGAGCATCCAAACTAGATTTTCCGTCATCATCCATATAATTTATATTTTTATCATTATTTATCTATCTCTTTCACTCACAATCATAATTAAATAATATTTTTATGTTTTTATTATTATATTTTTTTTATCTTTCACTCACATTAAATATTAAATTCTATAAAATCATCAATTTTTTCATTACACATCGGTAATCCGAAACTTTTTTAAATGATATTGAAGAAAAGAGTATTCTAGAAAAATTCATCAGTAATTTTTCTCTCACCTCTACTTACGATCAAAACTTAAATTTTAAGGTTTTTACTTAGATAATTATGGGGTACTTACGATCAAAACTCAAATTTTAAGGTTTTTACTTAGATAATTATGGGGTTCTAGTATGAATTACTTACGATCAAAACTCAAATTTTAAGGTTTTCACTTCTCTCACCTCTATTTACGATCAAAACTCAAATTTTAAGGCTTTTACTTAGATAATTATGGGGTTCTAGTATGAATTACTTACGATCAAAACTCAAATTTTAAGATTTTCACTTAGATAATTATGGGGTTCTAGTATGAATGCTCTTACTAGTAAGGCGTATCCCTTTTATATCTTTTTACCTAACTATGTGTAGGGCACTACCCCTTTTATCTCCTTTTACGTATAATTATCTCCTATAATTATCTCCTTTTACGTATAACTACGCGTGGGGCGCATCACCTTTATCTTTTTTTACGTATAGTTATGACCTCGTTATATTGATATCAATAATTTAAATAATTAAATTATTCAATTAAAGAAAGGATGATTATATATAAATAATTATTTTTGCTAAAAAGAGTAAGTTTAAAACGATTGTTTTGATCCAAACAGTCGTTTGGGCCAAAACCTGTAATCCAAACAGTCGTTTGTGTCAAAACCTGACATGTTGTGGCGACGACCATCTAAAATTTAGGGGTGGTTTTTTTAATATTTACACATAAAAAAACACAACTCAAACGATCATTTGGTCCCAACGACCCATTTCTCGATCATTTTGACCAAATTGATTGATTAAAATTGTTCCAACGACCCATTTCTCGATCATTTTGACCAAATTGATTGATTAAAATTGTTCTTTTAGTAAAATTCATTGTTTATTTAGCTATAGTCTAAATAAATAATAATTATATAATTATATAACTTCTATATATAAGAAAAAACTTATAAATATCAAAATTAAACATTTAGATACACTTTACTTATTGCATAACTCATTTTCTAATCTTTATTTTACAAGCTTTTTCTTCTCTATTTCACAAACTACATAAACATATGGGACAATATCTTTTCGGCTTCATAATTACCTTCGAATTTCACAAGCTACATATATTGAACATACGGGAGAATATCGTTTATAATTACCTCCCGAGAATAAATTACCTCAGGAGAATGTGCTAGAACATATACAACTTTTGCCGCTTGAAAACCGCTGTTGTTGTTCTTGTACAACCTTCACCGCTTGAAAACCCATCGGTTGTAAACCAATGGAGTGATGATGTTGATGATATCTTTTTGAATTGTACGCTTGATCAATTGTTATAACCTGAAAATCAACGGAAGAGCCATCATAGGAAGATTATGTCCAACATAAAGACGAAGATCCATATGTAACGACTGTCATAAAAAGATTATTATTTAATTCTTAATTACTAATTTAACCATCGTCATTACATGCGAATACGTGTTTAATTTCTTTATTTTATTAATGTGATTCACGTACATACGAGACATAGCTAGGAACACAAAGTATTATAACCCGAAGGATACACAGTTAGAAACATTTTTGGACGTTAGCTATGAAACAAACGTCAATAAAGATTGAAGTACTGCTGGAACAATTACATTTGTCCACAACATTTCTCTCGAATATTTATCATATTTAGTAAATGGTTTGGATAACCACAACACTCAGAAGACATTTTCTAAAATCGTTTTTCATTTGTTTTGTTACCAACACACAAAACGATATTTGCATTTTGTTATGATTGAATTTGAGGCTGAGAGGTGACCTTACAACCATAGTATAACAATCTTTTAGAAAAGTTTATTGATAATATTGTTATTAACCTAAACTTTGGCGAGTCCTCATAAGTGATATATATTATCTTTTGAGTAGAATCAACCTTAACTTATTTTTATCATTATTTTGTTTTAATATTATTTCTTTAAACTATTAACTTTTGATTCTGGTTAGACGTTGATGCATGTTTAGTATCAAGAACCCTTACACTTGTGTCCTTCGACGACCTCGGTAGCTTACCATCACTATATACACTAACGATGAGTACACTTGCCCTACGTGTGGTCTTTGGTGATTGTTAGTTATTGCGTTTTTATAAATTTAGAACTTGAGCAATAATGTTGTTATTTTGACCAAAATCTGCCATATTTCTATACGAACACCAGCCACCAGCCACCATACGCCATCCTCTCTCTCTTATCTCTTTCTTTTTTTACGACTCATAACCACCACCATCCAAGACTATCCATCACCTCACTACTAGTCATTAGTCAACAACCACTCACCATCGCTATACCACCCCTAAGCCGCCCTACATCACCCTAAAATACCACATCACCACCCTACACAACCCTAATGGTCAAGATCTTCATCATGGACCAATTCTCTCCATCATCATGTTATCTCCTCATCCTCCACTATAAATAGATGGCCAAGTTACCACAAACCACCACACAACACTGCCACTCTGCCTCCTCCCTCTTCTCGGTGCACTCTCTCTAACCCTAGTCTCTCTCTCTCTCTCTCTCCGGTTTTCTCCAAGCCACCACCATCCTCCACTCTCTAACATCACCACGACCACCATACACTACCACCAAGGCACCCTCGACGACCCCCAGCCCGTCGCTATCGAAATCTGACACCGAACCCTTTGGAAATTCGAAACCAAACCAAGAAATCAAACCAAATTTTTTATGTTGCATGTTCGCGTGGTTCGCGTAGAGGTCGTGTCAAGTATCTGTGTTTCTCGGCATCCTTTGTGTTAGACTCATCAACTAGCCTTGAGCTAGAGGTGAAAACCTTAACTTTCTGTTTATCATTTAATCTCGAATGTTCATCGAAACTGAAACGTTAAAACATGTTGATTTTCTAAACAAAGATTTTCATCAGTTAGTTCATTTTTGATGATTAAACATAATCACAAATGATGATTAAATGCATGATCACAAGTTGTTATGTCATTATGTGTTAAACCTGTCTACATGATGTTTCCATGAAAACCCTAATTAGGTTTAGTGTTCATGTTTAGAGATATTAACCTATTGATAACGGTTGTCGTGTACCGTTACAAATACCTAAACTTACTCTATAGCTATAAGAGTGTCAATCCAGGGGAGTTAGTGGTTATTAGTGACATTAGAAATAAACTGCCTAATTAACTAAATTAAGTCACCTAGATTACTGTCACTAATCTAGGCGATCCTAAAGACTAAGTTAATTTAAAATTTAACCTATTTTATTTTGAAGATGTATTGCTTGTCAATTATGAATGAATTTTGGAATTGATTGGAAATGAAATTAAGTTGTAAACGATAATGATTTAAACGTGACAACCTCGGGATCCCGGTTAGATGATTTCTTAATCTGATTCAATCATTCAAGTTAGCAGCCACATAGACATGGCTCTCTTTCTCATCTATTCAACCCAACCCAACCCAACCCAACCATACGGTCCATTCAAACACATAACAAGATAATCCATAATTCTATATAAGTAGTTCAAGGAAAGATTGCAACATGTGTAATGAAAAGTAAAACAAATTTTATAAATAAATTGACCACACAACAAAAATCGAAAAGCGTCAAATGTTCACAATTTCAAACTAATTGTAAATAACTGAAATCAACTAAGAAACTCAACTAACCATTCACCGTTAGTAATCACAAAAAATATTTGGCCAACCATAATAACAAACAATTCAAATATAGTCACTATAAAAATCATTTGTTAAGACAATTAACTAAACACTCAATGGTATGAATCAAATACTAAAAAAAAATAACGAAAAAAATAAGTAACAGAACACCCCTTCTTTCTCATCTTTGAATTCTTCACAAAGTAAATAAAATAAAAATAAAACAAAACCTCTCTTCGATCTGGATGGAACACAGGTAACTCTCCCCCAATTGTCTCTTGCTGCTCACGTTTTTATTCTGCTAAATCTTGTTATGTGTAAATGGGCCAAGGCCCATTCCATGAATATATGTGCATCTCCACATTCACGAAATCACATCAACATAATTTATTTAGATTTCCTTTTCCATTTAATTTAAATATCCAAAATAAAGCTCATAAAAAATATATCCAAATCCGACCTAGTGATGATTATAGATTGTGCTCAACATAATTACACCGTTCTAGTTTACTTTCTTCACAACTCACTAATTATAAAAACCGATTAAGTCAATATATATTATATGCCTAACTTAACGTTTTTAAAGGACGATTAATATATAATAAAATACACTTTTATATCACTCATCACCCATAATGATGATCCATGCCTAAAAGGACATGAAACTAAAAGGACATGAAATAATAACCCAACAATAGAATACCCAAATCTTAGGATAACTGAACATTTGCTTGCAAACGTGCTGAATGATAAATGGTGGTTATTATGTTCTAAATGTTGTCATATATATGATCACATGCATGAAAACCTATACGTGAAATTGGTTAAGTTCATGTTAGATTAGAAACCCTAAAGTTCTTTTTTACACGTGAACCCATACGTAGACATAATAAAAGAAAGTCTATGCTTCACTACTACATGACATTAATATGTTTACATGTTACCTATTGTTATGAGGTTAGCAGCCAAGCATATTATAGTGTTTAACTTATAATATATGATAACTAGTTTATAAAGAAATTTGGTATTGTTTTAATTGGAAACTGTTGCTTAAACCCGAAATCTGAACGTATACATTCAAGCAAGTTGACGAATATATTATATCACACCCTAACCGACGACGGAATATGTTGGGGTGCAATGATTGTTCAGATGCACATGACAACTAAAATAAGTTGTAATACTTAAACATGTTATTTTTTATTAATTAACTAAAGATATTGTATAATAATATTAAACATGTGGAAATACATATCAAAATGATTTTAAGTCTTTAATCTAGGTCCAACAATCCTAGCGTGATCACATCAAAGCTCAAGTATCAATTCCTGCAACATGTATACAATCAAGTATCAACTACAAAAGTAGTTGGTAGCAATCCTGGTTTAAGTATATATATATATTATACTGAAAAACATGCGAAGTTTCATATGTCAGAATAATGGAAAACATAAATATCAGTATGATTGGCAAATAGAAAACCTATTGAATACCACCTATTGGCAACTCCTACCACACATTATATAACACATAATTCATTCACAGAGTATTTGCAATTGAAAACCATTGGAAAGCTTAGCGATATAGGATACATGTTACACCCCAAAGTAAACATGAGAAACGAGGCAGAGATTACTCACCTGATGAGTAGATTGGAGACAAGAGATGGGACCGATTGCGAGAGATAACAACTTGTTGATTATCCTAACGAACGAACATGCTAAATGAATATAGGAACGATAATGATTATAGTTCTAAAGACACGGGGGACTTAAGGAGTGTTATATTCTATTTGATTAAAATACCATTTTGCTCTTTGTCGGGAAATTAATGATAATGTTTTATTTTATCAACTTTGGACCCATAAATACTTATTATACATATAAACATGATCTAAGACCAAAAAATCAAGTCCCAATACATTCCGGTTTGTTTAATATTAAATAATCATATTTAAAACCCAAATTTTAAAATATTTATCTAATAAATAGCAAACTCTTTTATTAAATAAAATAAATTTAGGGCTTTTACTTAAAATATTATTTTATAATATATTGTAAAAGATTAGCCCTAGATTTAACCCGTTTGTTCAATTTTGGCAAAGCAACGTCGTGAAAACCCTAATTTCAACGTATTTATTAAATAAATATCAAAACATTTTATAAAATTGTAAAAACTTTGGGTTTTATTCATTATGATATATTATAATATTTCTCAAAATAGTAAACCTTAATTCAATACCTTTTACTCAATTTGGGCAGAACAACGACGTGAAAACCCTAATTTTGACCGTCTTTTAAATAAAATACCAAACCTTTCCAAAACTTGAAATTAACTTAGGCTTTCTTAAAACACATTATTTTAGGATTACCTACAAAAATTCAGACCATAATTCCAATCTGATTATCCAATTTTTTCAAAACAAGCTCAAGAACCTAATTTTAACACATTTTTAGAAAACATACTTAGAGATCGATTTAGCCAAAAATGAAAGAGATTATTTTAAAGCATACCCATTAGAGCTTGACTGCTGAATTTCAGCTTCTAGGTCCTCGCCGTTTGGGAGAATTTGCCCTACGAAGTTTCTGAATGATTTAAGGGTTTTCGGGTTGTATTTCACGGAATTTGCGAGGATTTCTGAATGATTCGAGGTCGTATTTATGCTCAACAGGGTCGCAGGAGGTTCTACCATGTGTCTATGGTGACTAATCGTTTAAAAACGTGTGGAGATGCCAAAGTGGAAAACAAGATCGAATTTGGATATTTTCACGTCTGCAGAAAGTGTCGCGGGTCGTGATACATTGGGAGAGGGTCCTCGCCACCCATGACAGAAATGATCCCTGAAGTTTTTATTTGCAATTCAGCCCCTGAACTTTAGTTTTTCGGCAATTTTAACCCCTAGACTTTTATAATCTTATCATTTTATTTTCAAAAATTATTTACAATAAATTCTCATGGGTTTTTAAGCCTCGGGATACGCATAACGAGGTATAAAAATACGTATTAAATATATTTTTATTTTCTTTTTATTCGTTCGTCCTCGTTTTAACTCGTTAACCTCTAAAATTTTACGAGTAACTTATAATAACCTTATAAAACATTAAGGAATATTAGAATTCTATTTTAAAATTTACGTGGCTTCCGGTTAATAACGGTTTGCATGAAAAACGGTAAATTCATTTATTTGCGTTTTGATTGCCAAAGTTGATCTATAATTTAACCAATTGTTCTTAATGTTATAAAATGATTGTAGAATATTCCAAAGTATTAATATTGAGATAAAAACCTCGAGATTCCCGGTAACGATAAATCAAATACCGAAATCGCGTAAAAACTAAAAATCGCTTTATTTTTGTTTTAAGCAAATTGTTTAAACTAAAACTTTGTAAATTTATTATTTTGCTTTAAAAAATGATTATGGAATATCCTAAACATAATTTAATTATATAATTTAGACACTTTCTTTTGATAATTATTAAATCAAAACTCGATTTGCATGACAAGTTCAAATTCGAGTCGGGTTTTATAATTGATCGGACATAGGTGTTACATATCATATGACTAGTCGTGTTTTGAAACTATAAATTTTTACGTGAAAATTAATGGGAAAATTTTGTTTAGTTGTATGATGCTTCGGTAAATAATAAAGTAATTGTTGTTTTATAACTACATGTTGTTTTAGAATAATATCTCTAAGAGACATATGATTTGTGATCATAAAATTATATAACATATTTTATTAATAAAACTTATTTAAAATATATTTATAATAAAAGTATATTTTTCACCAACGGTTCAATATTTAAAAATTGGTTGACTATCAATGGTTTGGTTAGATGAACCACACATGTTCTTGTTATCTGGTTAGGACCTTAGTGTCTTGTATGTATAATATAAGGCTATTTGTAGTGGGCTTGATTTTTCAAGCCCCATTATGGGGCATGAAGCGACATGTGGACAGTGACGTGGCAAGGGGCTTGAAAGCTTTTTGTGTGTAATGGTCAAGCCCCTTTTCAAGCCCCTACCATAATTACTTAATAATTGATTTTTCAAGCCCCACCATGGTCAAGCCCCTTTTCAACGGTAGTATTTTTGAAATTCTACCCCATTTGAAGCGTGAAAGATCCAACGCCCAGGAGCCCAAATCCGAGTTTCGCGCCGGGTCGTAGTGGAGAGGGGCGCTAAGGGGGCGCGAAAGGGGCGCTAAACCCAGTTTCAAGCCCCCTTTCAAGCCCACTACGGGTAGCCTAAGGCACTGCTAGGTCAGGATATCTCTTTCACCGGTTCATGTTGTTTCTGGTAAGTTCACATTCCTTTTTTACTTTATTCATTTGTGGAAGTTACATGCTGCAAAACTATTTAGTTCACAAGTGACAATCATTTATCTTTTATTACGTTAGACTATTTTCCAATACACTCAAGTCCCCTATCTTATATCGTTAGTTTGGGTTAAGCGTGATAATTAATTATGAATAAATAATATATATGGGTTTCGCATCCCTTACTTGTGTCTAGGCGCTCTAACCATTGACTGGAGGCCAAACGGGTACATGATTGTCATTTTTCACACAATGTTAGTATTAGAACATTGAGATGGGATGGAACATTTCGATGTGCAGTCTAGCTTTAATTGCACGAGCTCATGGTAATAAATTACGCTATTATATATTGTCAGAGTGACAATAACTGCATCGATCAGCCGACTCTGGTTTTACGTGTAAACTGGCCTACCCTTACGGGGTGATTACTTAGACCTCCGTGAGAACCAAGACACCCCCTCCTGAAGCTTTCTTCTGGCAGAAACCCCTTTTTAAGACCACATTGGATAAAACTGTCTCCCCTTGAATTAAAACCCGGAGAGGTAACCATTAAGACAAGTCCTAGTAGTTTAAACCCAAACAATCGTATAGTACTCGTGTGCATTCTGCATAGCAA
>JBCNJP010000002.1:4530527-4604051 GCA_039602395.1 Deinandra increscens subsp. villosa
GATAAGAAGTACATCTGGGATGATAAAACCGAAGCTGCTTTCCAGTTGTTGAAGCAAAAGCTTTGCGACGCCCCAATCCTGTCCTTACCAGACGGAATCGACGATTTCGTTGTATACTGTGATGCTTCGCATCAAGGCTTAGGTTGCGTACTAATGCAGCGTGAGAAGGTCATCGCCTACGCCTCTCGACAACTGAAGATTCACGAGAAGAATTATACGACTCACGACTTAGAACTTGGAGCCGTTGTCTTTGCCCTCAAGATCTGGAGGCACTACCTCTATGGGACTCGGTGCGTCATATTCACCGATCACAAGAGCCTCCAGCACATCTTTAACCAGAAAGAGCTGAACATGAGACAACGACGTTGGGTTGAACTGCTTAACGATTATGAATGTGAGATTCGTTATCACCCAGGCAAGGCTAACGTTGTAGCCGATGCTTTAAGCAGGAAAGAACATGCCAAACCTCGTCGTGTTCGAGCATTAAGTATGACCATACGCTCGAATCTCACGTCACAAGTTCGTGACGCTCAAATCGAAGCTCTTAAGCCTGAAAATCTGGAGAACGAATGCCTACGTGGTATGGAGAAACAACTGCTTGAAAAGCCTGATGGAACCCTGAACTTTATGGATAGACTATGGGTACCTAGCTTTGGAGGTTTGAGAAAGCTCGTGTTTGACGAAGCCCATAAGTCAAGATATTCCATCCACCCAGGATCGGACAAAATGTATCATGGTCTACGGGATCACTTCTGGTGGCCGAACATGAAAGCCGAGGTAGCCACCTACGTCGGTAAATGCTTGACGTGTTCAAAGGTCAAAGCCGAATACCAGAAACCGTCCGGACTACTGACATAACCGATCATTCCGGAATGGAAATGGGAAGAAATATCTATGGACTTTATCACCAAGCTGCTTAAAGCTAGATCTGGTTGTGATGCTATCTGGGTAATAGTGGATCGACTGACGAAATCCGCTCACTTCCTGCCAATTAAGGAAACCGATAGTATGGAAAGACGGACTAAGATTTACATGAAGGAAGTCGTCTCTCGTCACGGTGTACCTATATCTATCATATCCGATCGCGATAGCCGTTTCACTGCGAACTTCTGGAAGTCCCTCCAGAAAGCGTTGGGTACTCGCCTTGACATGAGTACCGCGTATCATCCCCAGACCGACGGTCAAAGCGAAAGAACGATCCAAACGCTTGAGGATATGCTACGTGCATGTGTGATCGATTTCGGACCTAATTGGGATGAGCATCTCCCACTTGCTGAATTCTCTTACAACAACAGTTATCACACTAGCATCCAAGCCGCTCCGTTCGAAGCACTTTACGGAAGAAAGTGCAGATCTCCGCTTTGCTGGACTGAGATCGGTGACAGTCAACTAACTGGTCCCGAACTGATCTTTGAAACGACTGAGAAAGTGTTTCAAGTCCGTAACCGACTGAAAGCTGCTAGGGATAGACAAAAGAGCTACGCCGATAACCGCCGCAAGCCCTTGTCCTTTAAAAAGGGTGACCGCGTCATGTTGAAAGTGTCACCTTGGAAAGGTGTCATCCGGTTCGGCAAACGAGGAAAGCTTAACCCTCGTTACATTGGTCCATTTGAAATCACTGAGACAATCGGACCGGTAGCTTACCGTCTATGTCTACCTGCAAAGCTAAGCAATGTGCATAATGTGTTTCACGTTAGTAACCTTAAGAAATGCTTGTCTGATGAAACGCTTGTCGTCCCACTTGATGAGATTCAAGTTGACGAGACACTCCACTTTATCGAAGAACCTGTCGAGATACTTGACCGAGAACTCAAGAGACTGAAGCATAGTCGCATTCCCATTGTCAAAGTGCGATGGAACTCTCGACGAGGTCCGGAGTACACTTGGGAACGCGAGGATCAAATGCGTCGAAAGTACCCTCGTCTTTTCGGAAACGTCGCAGTCAACCAGTGATCAAGAACTGAATTTCGGGACGAAATTCTTCTAACTGGGGGAGAATGTGACACCTCGTCCGAAAATCCAGGTCAAACCATTTACTTTGACTTTTAATTAAGTATTAATTGTGCTTTATCTGATCTGATTTCTGTTAAACTGTTAAATTACTGTGTCTGACCATTAACTGATGACGTAAACCTAATCCCGCGTTTGTACTAGAAGCGTATACCCGTTAAATACTTAGAAATTTCATGCATAAATCATGGAACTTCAATAACAAGAAAAAAATATATATAAAATGTAATTTTATATTTTATCTGGAACTGGTGTCGAACGTTTATATAATCGACACGTCAAAACTGATAAGCGATCGTACGTTTAGAACTATTCGGTTTTAAACAACCTGGACGATCGAGCTTATAACTGTTACAAACTGACAAACTGAAAACGTTATCCGTAACCCGTTTGAAAAACTGAAAAACATAACTGATTTCTGAAAAACTTTTATAATCAACTTAAACAAATGTTTTTTTTTTATGAAATAAAAACATCACGAACTGAAATCGTTGTCAAGACTTAAGCCTAACCCCAACCGAACACCTAATTGGGCCCGACATGGCCCAATAGGCCCAATAAGCCTAAAACAATAAAACCGAGCCCGAAACTCCGATCCATTTCTCAAACTTAGTATTCCGGATAATCGTAGCGATCCGTGAACCCAACCGGTGCACAACGGGCCCGTGCCTCGAACCGGCGTCCCGTTTGGGCCCGTACAGCCCAAACCGCCAAACCGACCGAAACCTATAATTCTTTTAAATAATTTGGCCCGATATCAAGCCCGAACCCCAATGGGTTTATTTTTATAATTTAAGCCCATCAACTTGTATTAATTTTTATAGAAGGATTTGACATCTTTAATTTTTATAAAAATTTGTCACCACCTTTTATAACTTTTACACTTTTGAGATTATTAAATGTTATGGCTTTAATCATCTCCACCCTTTGTATATTTTATATGACACTCCTATTATCCATAACCTATTTTATAAAAGATGACAATATTTTATAAACCAAGATTTTTTTTTTATAAAAACCCATCACCTACACATCCAATTAATATAAAAAAAAATTAAAATAGTTTATGTGTAAGTAGGAGAAGTTAGTAAAATTATCATGGACATATCTGACCACCTCACCCTAACCTATCATCCTAGGCTAGCATATGATGACCAAATAGTAAGGAGGTGACCCAACTATCAAGACCACCACACTCTTCTACCAACCATCTTACACAATCACCCTCACCTCACTCTTCCCCTTCTCCTACCTCACGACCAGCCCCTCATCCCCCTCCCTTTTTCTTTTCTTGCAGCCGGCAAGCACCACCACCACCACTGCCATTCACCACCATCACCCTAAACCGCAACCACCATGATCCGCCACCTCCAGCCCCTTCCTCCTTCTCCTCGGTGAACAACCAACCAGCCCCCCATTCCCTTTCTGTTTTTCCGGTCAGCCCAGCCACCACCGCCGTAACCTGCCACCACAGTCCCACCTCTTTCTTTCTTCTCGGTGAAGCCACAACCACCCAAAACCAGCACCGCCACCTTTCTTATTTTTTTCTTTCTTGATGACAAGGAGACCACAGCCCCACCACCGCTAACCCTGACCACCGCCATCACCATTCTCAGCCACCGCTGCCACCACAGCAGCCCCTCCTGCCCTCCTTCTCCTTCCCGGTCGCGACCCAACACCACCCCTCCTCTCCTTTCTCTCGCGGTCGTGAGCAACCACAACCATCACCGCCTTGCTGCCCAGCAGCTGCTGCCACTGGAAGCACAGCCACTGCTGCCGCCACCCTGCTGTCCCTGCCGGAAAACTACTGCTGCCGGAGCTGCTGTGTGCTCCTGTTGTGCCGCTGAGCTCCACCACCGACCGCCACCTTTCACTTTCTCTCACTCTTTGTGAGTCCTCTAACGATTTTCGTTTACGTTTTGTTACGTTTTAAACATTCCCAAACGATCCCCGAGTCTTGACAAATCAAACCATTGTAACGTGAAGTTTTTCTAACAACCAAAACTCTTAAACGATTCCTTTCGTTTTCCTTTTAAAATCTTAAGATTTCAAGGTTTGAAACTTGCGGGTTTATGTGATTATTTGTTAGTAAAAACCTATGAAAAACTAAGTTACATAACTTGTTGATTAACATGATCACATGTTGATTTTATATTTCGCATGATTTGATGAACTAAAAACATTTTGTTAGCATGTTTTGGCTCACTAAAATTGTTATAATCATATTATGTTATGACATAAAATGATAGAACTATTAGTTGAAATTATATTGTTAATCATGTTGTTAATAAGTTAATATATGCTAATGGTGATCATCATGGACTAAGTATAGTGTTTAAAATGCATTCATGGAGTAGATAGTGATTAGAGACACATATGGACACATTTGGACATGTGGAAGGTTATATGCAAATTTGACATAAAATGATAACATTAAGACATTTAAATGAATTTTTATGGTAGAATATTAAATTAGTAATTTTATAAAAATTACTTGGATATTTTAACCCATAAAATGTCATAATAAAAGTTGTTATATAAAATGGTCTCATTTTATAAAAATATGATTTCTAAAACACAAGACTTAAATGGCTTGTTTAAAATTTATAAAAGGAATAAAATGGATAAAATATATAGTTATATTTTATGTTCAAAAATGATAGAATATCATATTTTGAATAAATGACAAAAAGTATAAAACATTTGGATTTTTACAAAAATAGAAACATTTTATGTTAATGAATTTCTATAAAAAGTCTTTTATTTAAGACCCTAACTTTGTTTAATAAATAAAGTTATTTAAAATTGATTTTATAAAAATAAAATCAAAAGACTTATAGAAACTATGAAAAACATATTTTAAACATTTTTGATTATTTTAAATGAATCAAAATAATCAAAACGTTTTAACCGGATCAAATGTTTATTTTTAAACGTTTGGAATTAAAACGAAATCTTTAAACAATTTAAAAACGTTTTACGACGTAACGAATCGTAAATAATTATTTTCGACAAATAATTATCTTTATGAATTTTAGAAACCCTAATTTGAATTAAAATCATTTTGGTTTGTAAATATAATTATTTTAATGATAATTATATTTATATTAATTCAAAACCCTAAATTTTCATAACATAAATATTAAATAACCTTTAATATTTACCTACTTATGTTAAAGCACTTAACTTGTAATAATTTAATAGAATTATTTCGACAAGTTCTAATAATTATTTCAATAATAATTATCAACCCTAGCTATATATATTATAACTTAACGCGATTTATTATTCAATCGATCGAGCGAACATAAAAATAATAATAAATATTATTATTTAAAACGATGTTTAATACTTGATTGAACTGGACTTCATGAATACGTTATCGCATGTTCATTCCTTGTATTTATTTACATAAATGCCTTAATACGTGAACATTCGTATTTACTGATTTTGTAAACTGATTAACTAACGGGTTTTTCAAACGCTACAAACGGGATTATACGTCAAGACTTGACCGGTATCATTTGGGTAACGTTCGTTACTCAAATGATTATGTGGACCCTTATGCATGTTGTCTTATGTTTTAATAGGACTTTACTTGCTAGTTGCAACTCGGCAATTCATCATCACTGAAAATCAAGTGAGTTTCACGGCCCCTTTTCTTTACAACTGTTTTACACTTATGGGGGAGAAATCATGAACTGATAAACTGTTTTAACTTAATGTTATGATTACTGTTAGCCGTATGACTATCTGTTCCCTTACTGATTGCCCAACTGGTACTTTATCGTTATAAACGTTAGTACAACTGAATCCCACCATTAGTTGATTTCAATTAGTTCTGATCGAAACGATAACTAGTAAATAGATCTATTTGGGTTGACAACCCTGCCCAGATTGGTAGCTCCAATTCTGACTTCGTATATTGTCAAGGGGTACACGTCAGTTATTCTTGCATGTTCGGTATCTTTTGGGCGAGGATACCATGGGTGGGTAAACCGTTAGTATTTGAAATCAAGGTTCAGGTGAGATCATACAACTACAACAGTAAGCCAATATAACATTCTGAGTTTCCTGAAAACTGTTTTACAATCTTACTATCGAGTCCTAAACCTGTGAACCTCACCAACTTTATGTTGACCTTTTTAAACTCATGATTTCTCAGGTAACTAAGCTGATCATGGAAGCCGTGCAAATGGGACTTCGCCTTTATATTCGGACCTGCTTCGTTGGAGTCCTAGTCCCTATCTATCATAAATAACTACTTTATGTTTTCAATAAATGAAACTTGACTTTTAAAGTTCAAATGTAAGATAATATCGTATGCCACACTTTCCGCTGCAACGATTAATGATATTATGTTTAAATTAACGTTTGAATTTAATAGTAGTTGTTCTGTATTTCTGTGATTATGATTCCATCTCGCTCACACCCAATCATTTGTCCGGGGTGTGACAATATGTTACGTGTACCTAGGTTTTAATGTTTCCTTATTATGTTTATAATGTGTAGTATACTAATGTTTTTTTGCTTAGCTTTTAGTTTAGTTCCATCTTTGGCTCTTTTGGTGCTTGTTTGTTTTCAGGTGTCGTGCTCTAAGATTTCGATTGCACTTTCAACTCAGCCACGAGCCGAGGGTCTCCCTGGAAGCGACCTCTCTATCCTTTTGAGATAGTGTAAAGGCTTGCCTACATTTACCATCCCAGATCCTGCCAGCTTATTGGTGGATTTTACTGGGTTACTTGTTGTTGTTGTTGCATCGCAAGCAAAATTAACAATCTCAGACATACATTGAATGACAAAATATCGTTTGAAAAACTTCCGAGTTCGTTACCAAAAAAGTATATTGAGATAGTTGTTGCAATTGAACATTTTTTCGATCTTAATACAATGTAATACTAATAAGCCATGGGAAGATTAAAGGCTTGCCAAATAAAGCACCAAAAAGCCTACTAAGGAGGAAGATGTGTATAAGAAACTTTTATTCACTAGACTAAAAAGCATAAATGTGAGCATTGCGATCGTGATACTCGAACACCTACGACATGAGAGAAATTAACATGTTTAAAGAATAAGTGTAAATCAAAGGTTGGTGAGTTCACAGGTTTTGATATTCACAGTAAAGTTTTTCCGCCTATGGACACCACATATTAAAGTCCATAGATAAGTTGTAAAGTTTATACCATATTTTCATATCATAGGTAGCTAGCCTAAAATGTTCATGTCACTAGATAGTTCACAACCGGGGCTGACTAATAAGTTGTAGGAATCCTCCTTACGTGTTTTGCCTTCCCCGTGTCCCACCAGAAACAACGGTACGTATAGGCTAATATTGTTCTCAGTATGACCGTCAGTAGGGTGGTGCATCCCGTGCACCTCTGAGCGGGGTTGTCAATCCCCAGTAGTACTACTCAACATTACATCGCTATTCACTATTAACGGTTCAATTTGTAAGGACTTAGTTTTTTATGTTAAGCAAATCTCGTACATGTGATATGTTGTAAATATAAAATCTGTCTAAAAACAATAAGTAATTTTGCATGTTCTCTCCCCCAAAATAAAAGAGTAAAGTGGGGCCGTGAAACTCACCTTCGGGTGCACAACAACTTAAGCACTTGATTAAGTGTAACCCAATACATGTGACCTAATATACGTGTATTAAAGTCACTCATTGTTGACTAAAAGACCTGTTGTTTTAACAACAACGCAAACGTTTTGAAGTTGCTTATCAACTAGCAGTTAGCGGGTACTGGTTCTAGACTGACATGTTGACTCGAGGACACATTGGTTTATATGTTATTAGAGTTGTCATTTGTTTTATTGTTGCGGCTCATGTTTTCTTGTAGAAATAGTCATCAAGTAACAACATGTCATTTGTAGCTAGCATGATCCTATGTTGATTCATAACAAGATTATACTACCATGCTCACATATATACGCCATATCACATGCACAAGGTTTCAAGTTTAGATGTACATATAAAAGAGACAACAAACACGGCCAACGTCACCCATACGGTGCAAAGTCGACGGGGCGGCTTTGCATAGCCTTGTCTCTCCTAGCGAGGCGGGAGACTTAGGACTTTGTATGGAGCAATGTCTCACAAGTAAGTCAGGTCACACACTTTAACTAGTCATATAACTGGTATCTGGCATGAACGATCACAAAAATCACATTACATCATTCGTTATGCATACATGTAATTTTATGCGACTACTGTCAAAATTGATATCTCGTAGGTCAGCCCGTAACCGGACTTAAACTCAGAGTTAGGTTCTCAAATTTTACATACATTTATCTCCCTATATTGTAAGAATATTTCATGAATAATGTGACAACCCGTCTGAAAACCAGGTCAAACCTTACCCATTGACTATGTTTACATACGTATATATATCTATACTTGACGTATATTAGTTGTAACGTTAGTAAATCCGTACATGAAACGTCCACCCTTGACAAATTCCCCACATTTGAGAAGCATACAACCTTAACAAATGGAAAGGTTCACCGAGAGATCGGTGGAATTCCAATAATAAGAAAAATAAATATAAAAAGTAACTTTTATATTTCTACGACGGTGTCACGAGAAATCACACCGGCACTCGACAACGCTTAGGCGAATGTTTCATTAAAACTATTACTAGTTTAAATCACGAAATATTCGAGCTTAAATTCCGGAAGAATCAAGCAAATTACTCTTCACGCGGATACTCGATCAAATGAATAATTAAAGCCAAAAATGATAAATAAAATTAAAGATGGATCAAACAATCATTATATGACTACATTTTAATCTTACAAGCTACTTGACAACTCGTCTCGACCAAAACCATGGAACGGTTCGGCTTAAAACGCCCGTTTACCAAATTGGGCCCGGCCCGGCCCAATAAAGCAAAACGAATAAATTAAGCCCAAAACACGGCCCGACAAGCCACCCGATAATTTTAATCCATGACGTAACCCGTTCGGCAAATTTTAGTAATTAACGGAACTAACCGCGTCAGAAACGGAGAAAGCCCGTATACCGGCTCGGCCCGAACAATACCCGGCCCAACACCCGTTCCTCTAAAATTTCGGCCCATATAAAACCCATCAACTTTGTAATAATTATTTTATAAACACATTACAATTATAGTTGCGGTTTTTATAAAAGTTACAAGATTAGTGGAACTTTCTACAAAAACTACTACACCTAATCTCCTAAAAATATCTAATCTCTTAATCTAACCTAGGTTAATCTAATTAACCACTAGTTATTAGTTGTCTAACTATGGTTAGAAATTTGAACATGTGGTGAAAGTACAAGGAGGCCATACTCCTTTCTCCACTCCCACACACCACCTCAACCCTTCAAAACCCCCCTCTCCTCCACCGATCGGCACCACCCACCGCCGCCTCCCTCCGCCGGCGACGACCCCCACCACCACCGCAGCCACTGCTGCTGCTCGACGACCACCCCACGCCACCATCGCATCACCCTCACCTCCTCATCTCTCTCCCTTTCGGTGCAACCCCGAAGACCCACCACCACCGCCACCTTTTCATCACCATCGTCACAGCTCATCACCATCACCATTCACCTCCCGTCACCGTCACCATCATCACTCTCGCCACCACCGCAAACCATCTCGACCACCACCACCAACACTCCCTCGCTCTCTCTCTCGGCGATCGAACACCACACCACCACCTCCACCATCGCCACAACCACCTGCATTCCCGTCACCCGACGCCTGCCGCCGCTCCCCACCAGCAGCCGTCGCCGTCATCTCCGACTGCCGCCGCCGCTGTGAACAGTAACCGCCACCATCACCGATTCCGATCACCACCACTCTCACTCGTCGTAAGCTTCTAAAACTCTTCTCCTTTACAATTCACGAGAATGTTACCCCAATGAAACCCTCGGGTCTTGATAATCTAGCTTTGTTCTCGGGTTTTAAAACTCACATGAAATGACAAACCCTCTTTATTTTCTTTGTAACATTTCATGGATCAAACCACATCGCGATGCTCTCGGGGCTTAATGTTGTCACGGTTGTGGGTCTTGAGCTAAAGAAACCGAGTGATGAGTCGAATGGCTCACCCGGAAGTATTTACACTCAAGATTGAAACATAGATTGTTACTTGTTCATCTTCTTTTTTTTTCTTTTGGTTCTAAACCAAGAAACCCTAAAATGGGTGTAAAACCCTAAAAGAAATCAAACTATATGACAAGCTTTGTGTTTGGTTAATCTAAGACCTTAATCTAAATGATGTTAAGAATCGGATGAGAAGTAACACATCTTTAAAAGTCTTAAACTTAAGTTACATAAGATATAACTTGTTATGAAATGATATAAGTTCCGATTGGTAAGAACTTGATAGATTATGGTTAACAATAGACATAGCTCATGTTTGATGGAAATTGTGGAACTATGGAAACTCATCTTGAACTATCGGACTAGCATATGGTATAAAAACCATGGACAAATAATGGTGACCAAGGGTCGGACCTATCGCGAATTTTTGGAAAGACAAAGACTAACAAAGAACCTTATTATTCTTTTTTTCTCAATGTTCAAGGATAGATCCAAAATGAACATCTTGTCTTCTTTTGAGTTTCTAAATATAAAGTCACTCACGATCCGACACATCTTGGTTCACCAAACTTATCTTTTGAGATCCTTTTACTAATAACATGTAAACTTCAAGAAAACGTCGAAATAAATAATATGCCTTATTATTTATCACGACGAACAATATAATGATATAAACATATAAATATAGATTTACTTATATCATAACAAGACAAATTAGCTTGCTAATAACCCATACTTATCATATGATTAAGGAATCATAAACTACCAATATTTATGTTCATAAATATTCTGAAACATGTTTTCTCTAAATATACAAACGAGAATAAATTGTCAAGACTCGACCAGGAATCATTGGGTAACTAAACATTACCCAATCGAACCAAGACCTAAGACTTGTTCTGCTATTATTGATAGTTAGGACGTCAGTCAGTTGCAGCTCACATCAGCTATCCGATCAATCACCTTGAGAAGGTGAGTTTCACGGCCCCTTTCCTTTATAAACTGTTTTATATTTTTGGGGGAGAAATCATGATCAAACAAAATCCTTTTTACTTGATATTATGGTATAACTGTTACGCATTATTGATTATCTGTTCTTTCAATTTCCTTATGGTAATCTGTTATATAACTTATTGCTACAAATCCCACCACTTATTGATTTCAATTAATTCCTGTATCGAAACGGTAACTAGTGAATAGATCTATTTGGGTTGACAACCCTACCCTAGCTGGTAGCTCCAGTTCTGACTCACCGGTAACAGTCACAGGGTACATGTCAGTTATTTTGTGCCATTGGTATTCTTGGGAAAGATACCACGGGTGGGTAAAAACGGTCAAGCGTTTGAAATCAAGGAACAGGTGAATCAATGCAACAACGAGTAAACCTTTATAGTATCTTGTATATCTGCAACTACTTTTACAAATACATTTTTGTAGAGTCTTAAACCTGTGAACTCACCAACATTACGTTGACCCTTTAAAACTCATGTATTTCTCAGGTAACTAAGAATCGCTCTCTCTCGGTGTGCAAATGGGAAGTCTATCAACCACTAGGGCCTGCATTAGGGATGAAGTCATGGTCACCCTTTTCTATATCTAAATAAATCATGAACACTCGTAATTTCTATCGTAATGTTATCATTTTCAGTATTGTAAAACTATGCTAACTTTTATGAATTTCCGCTGCAACTTGATAAGTATTTGTTTTGCAAACGTAAACGAAAACTGATAGGATTCGTTCCTTGTACCCACGACTATGACCCCATGACGTCACATGCCCACGTAATCGGTAACATCGGGGTGTGACAAATAACACAAGAGCTAATTCACATCATAACATGACCAAAACAGTAGCACAAATTAGCAAATAAAATTTGGAACGGTGTTTTTTGCACACTGACCTTGTACCTAGAGGACCAGTGCCCAAACAGAGAACTTATGGTGTGTCATTATAGCCAAAAGAAAATTAAGACACCAAGTTATATTATTAAAAAATAATCACTCAATTTTAATAAAAATTGAGTGAGTTATGACACTTAGAAGTTGACAAGATTTTTGCATCGTTGTTGCTATTAAGGAAAAATCTGTAAGTTAACTTTATTAATCAATAACTTTACCAATTTTTAGATTTTGACCACCAAACTTTCCATATAACAACTTTCATATATTCCACACATATTTTATTTAAATGTCACACTTATAGCACACATGCATCATGTTCATAAAATTAACGCAAAGTCATGAATTCAGGATTTCGACAGTTTACACACCAAACTTGTGTCAACAATTTCGTGGGTCAGACAATGTGTACTTGAGGTATATTAATAGTCATTATAATGCTAAGAACTATACTTAAGTTTTACAAAAGGAATCACTCAATTCCGTGAAGAATTGAGTGAGTTATGGTCATTCAAAGCTGGCCTAATTTATGGGACGAATATGTCCGAAAACGTGACTTACCTAGTGTTGATTAAATCCGTTTTGACTCAACTCTTGCACACAAAAACCATAGAACAACAAATATAGTTTAAATACTTCATGATAAACATATAATACATATTATATACCCAAGGCATCATACCAAATCGATCACATAACATATCACATACGAAAACTAAACCATCTAGACAATACATCGATCATAGAATTAATCATCACTACACATCATATTAACATTTAATCAGCACAAGGATTTCGATTTAGGATTAGGGTTTACCTTGAGTTCGTGAGTCTTGGTGGTGAGATTGATGAAGGATTTCGATTTGGGAATTAATCATCACTACACATCATATTAACATTTAAAAGTGCATCGACACCATCAACTCGAAGGGACTCTTATAGAAAATCTACAGTTCATGGTGATATGCATTGGTGGTGATAAGGAGCTTGTCAAAGATAGGGTTATCAAATAATACAGAGATGAAGAGTTACAATGGTGATGTTGGATAAGAAAGTGAAGGAGGTGAATGGGTTTAAGTTTAAGGTAATCATTTTACACAAATATCCCATGTAAAAAGAGGTGGTTGTCAAACAATCTTTGCGCTAATTATCCCTCAATAGTAAAATGACTGACATGCCCAAAATTTAACAGAATAGTTTAATAGTACTGTCAGTATTAGGGACTGAAATGGTTACAAAATGTAATATATGTTTATAGCGAAATGCAACCCACACGTTGTCACGGGGACCGAACGCTTACAATGTTAAGTCTTTGACCTAAAAGTTATGTTATATGACTGCACTCGTTACGTAACAAATTTGTTTACTAAACTCGTCGCGTTCATATAAAAAACAAAAGAAGTCTTGGAAATTTAAGAGCATAACAAAAAAGTTATAAAATTTCTTATTTTAGTTGCCAAGAAAAGAAAAGAGAAAAAATTTAAGGAAGGGCAATATGATCATTTCACTATAGCACTTGAGAAAAAAAATGCCAAAAGATTAACTTCACTTATAAGAATTGTGTATAGGAAGAAATGTTTTAGTTTAAAAACCAGAAAAGAAAATTAATTTTATTAGGTTGGTGGTTTCGTCCGTATGTATAAAAAAAAGATGAAACTTAGAAACTTAGCAAAATACACACTTCGTTTTAGAACTCGGTTAATTAAGCCCTTAATATAAAAAGCAACAAGTTCTCTTGACTCTTCCATTATGGTTCTCAACAGTTATGGTGGTAACCGGTAAGTGTTTTTTTTTTTTTTTTTTTTTTCTCGAGTAAAGATTGTCATTCATAAATATTTCAATAATGCAAAGCGCATTTAACGAACGCACAAGACTCAAGTTACCACGCAGGGAAGGCGGGCAACAAGCTGCGCCGCCACCCCTTTTTGAATAACAAACCCTAGACGTATGAAAATAACATTCTTTAATCTAGAGTTTACGATATTCCCAAACATGACTTTCTGGATCCGACGCAACATGGCAGCCGCCGCCGACTCGAGGTGCCCAAAAGTATCAAAAGCGAAGGGAACAAACACGTGTTGATTTTCAATGCACGCTTTCTCGTGTTTGTTCACCTTCCTGGCCGCCGCACTTTCCACGACTATGCCCTCCGCTCCCTAAATGCTAAGCACCCGCACTTTCCATCCCCGACTATGCCCTCCGCTCCCTTCTCCGAGCCTCCGCTGATCACTAGTGGCGAGCGGGTCCTTGAATGTATAAAATCTTTTCCCAAAGGGACGTCGTGTGGAAGGGATGGGTTGCGTGCCCAGCACATCGTGGACAGCCTGTGTGGGGAAGGCTCTGCTACTGCCAGGGACCTCCTGGACGCAATCACCATGGTCGTTAATCTCTGGTTGGGAGGGAGGTGCCCGGTTAGCTTGGCTGAATTTGTCGCCTCGGCACCCCTTACGCCGCTCCTTAAGCCTGACAATGGAATTCGTCCTATTGCCGTTGGCACCATCTGGAGGCGGTTGGTCTCCAAGGTTGCGATGCAGGGAGTTTGTAAAGATATGGCCAAATATCTTGGTGATTTTCAGTTCGGGGTTGGTGTGTCGGGTGGCGCTGAAGCAATCCTCCATAGTGTTAACCGCCTTGTGGGGGATCGACATCTTGACGGGTCCCTCGCTATGCTCACGGTCGATTTTTCTAATGCATTCAACCTGGTTGATCGTTCGTCCCTGCTTCGGGAGGTTAGGCTGAGGTGCCCGTCCATTTCGCCTTGGGTTGAGTTCTTATATGGCCAACCGGCGCGCTTATATCTGGGAGATGATCATATTTGGGCCACTACTGGGGTCCAGCAGGGTGACCCGTTGGGGCCCCTCCTGTTTGCCCTCGTCCTTCACCCGCTTGTGCATCAGATCCGGGATAACTGCCATCTGTTGCTCCATGCCTGGTATCTTGATGATGGCACGGTTATTGGGGATACTAGTGAAGTGGCTAAGGCCCTCGAGATCATTAAGGGAAAGGGGCCTCCGTTGGGGCTGGCTCTAAATATTAGGAAGACGGAGCTCTTTTGGCCGTCCTGTGATGGTGTGAAAGTCCGACCGGGGCTCTTCCCTGCTGACATTAGCAGACCCACTAAAGGGGTGAAGCTCCTTGGGGGGGCTGTTAGTTGCGATGGCCAGTTTATTCAAGGGTTGGCTGCGAGGAGAGCGTCAACTGCTGCTGATCTTATGCGCCTCCTCCCCGCGCTTGGCGACCCGCAATGCGAACTCCTTCTGCTTCGTTCGTGCATGGGTGTCGCCAAGCTTTTCTTTGGTCTCAGAACATGTCCCCCTACTCATATGATGGCGGCTGCGGTCGGGTTTGATAAGGATTTGCGGTCGGCCATCGAGGATATTGTCGTGTGTGGGGGTCCCTTCTTTGGGGACTTGCAATGGCGGCTCGCTTCTTTGCCGATCCGGTATGGGGGACTCGGGGTCTATTCGGCGGTCGAGGCGACGTCATACGCTTTTGTGGCCTCGCGTGCCCAATCTTGGGCACTGCAAGACCATATTCTTCGGGAGAGTGGGGCTTGTGGCATGGGCCTTGACTACGAGAATGCTCTGGCTGATCTCCATGGTATAATTCCGGGCTTTGATCTGAGCGGTTTCACTAATAAGGACACCGCCCCCCCAAAAGCCCAACACGTTTTGGCGAATGCCCTCTTTGGTAAAACCTTGCTCGAGATGGAAGCTGCCTACGAGATGTCAGTCAGGCAAAAGGCCGTCTGGGAATGCCTACGACAGCCACATGCGCAAGATTTCCTCCATGCTCTCCCCATTGACGGGCTGGGGCAACACATGTCGCCCCTCGAATACCGGACGATTCTCAAGTATCGTCTTATGGTCCCTCTGTTCTCCGTGGACGAAAAATGCCCCGTCTGCAACAAGGCATCTATGGATTCGTTTGGAGAGCACGCTGTCCACTGCAAAGAGCTCCCGGGGTTTAAATATCGACATGATACGGTTCGGGACGTTCTGTTTGACATTTTCCGGCGGGCCGGAATCTCGGCCAGGAAGGAAGCTCCTGTTAACTTTCTGTCAGACCCCTTGGATGGGCGTTCAACCCTTAGGCCCGCCGACATACTTGTTTTTGGGTGGCAGAATGGGAAGCATGCCTGTGTCGATTTAACGGGGGTCTCTCCCCTTGTGGGCTGAGGGGCAGTGCCTTCGTGGCGGGGCAGGCGGCGTCTAGTGCGGCGGCCAGGAAGGTGAACAAACACGAGAAAGCGTGCATTGAAAATCAACACGTGTTTGTTCCCTTCGCTTTTGATACTTTTGGGCACCTCGAGTCGGCGGCGGCTGCCATGTTGCGTCGGATCCAGAAAGTCATGACCGGTAAGTTATAAGTTTAAATCCCGTAATTTATACATTATGATATTTTCTTTTAGAAAAGTTCGAAATGTTGATGTTAAGAAAAAATATGGTTCTCTAGATACATAGAAGTATGATGCTATTCATCATCAAGCTAATGAGATTCATATCTACTCTACCCACCGGCGCATTGTTTATATAGATCATCCTACCTCTTCGAGCATAAGTACTTTACCGATATCATCTGGTCGGAATCCATTTAATATATTTAACTACTAGTGCATGACACCAAAGTGACCATAGTATCTTGATTTTATTAGATCATAACAAAATAATTATTGTTGTTTGGAAAGTTTTCAGTTTTATGATTCGTTTTAAACCTTTAAAATAGTCGAGTCGCTCCTAACTATCACCTTCTTTCCAGACCCCCTAAACCGTCTTCCCTTCGCAATACCACCACTCCTTCAATTTCATATTTGTGTTTTTTTTAAAATTATTTAAGGTTTATTAATGGGAAAAAGACCAAAATGAACTTGTTGATCAACTTTTCCCTAAAATAGACCTTTGACTTCCCCCCCTCCCCAAATAGGCCTTTGACTATGATCGTGACACCGTAGTTACGGTCTTGACGACCGTAGATCCACTGAGCCAATTACAGTTTGTCACGTCATCACAGACGACCATGTATACAGTCGTGACGACCGTAGTTACGGTCTTGACGACCGTATGTCCATTTCCTAAAAATGTCATTTTTTTTGGGAAAATGGGCATACGGTCGTCACGGCTGTACACACGGTCGTCTGTGATGACGTGGCAAACTGTAATTGGCTCGATGGACCTACGGTCATCAAAGACCGATCTACGGTCGTCAAGACGTAACTGCAGTCGTCACGACCGTAGTCAAGGGGCTATTTTGAGGAAAAGTTGGTTAATTATATATATATATCATTTTAGATTGCTGAGGTGTACTCACAAAAGCTACTGTTCATACCACGTGGGCTGAGACGGTGATGCCACATGGCGGGTTTTTTCAATTGTTTTTTTTTTTTTTTTTGGTGATCCACAGTTTTCTTATACCTGTGTGGTGATCCACAGTTTTCTTATACCTGTGGTATTACCTTTAATTGCTGTCATTAGGTATACAGATGGCATCTATTAGATGCAGATTAGTGTCCCCCTTCATCCACCTTACCTCATACGTGGCTAAATTCCCGTTGATAATCTTTGCTATTTAACATGTGTCGGATCTGTCCCATCTCCCATCGCCGCTCACAAATTAATCGTTCTTTGAAGATACGACTGGATGAAGATCTGTACACCCTCCGCAATCCTCCGATCTTCGCACGGTGGTCTTTACAGACGCCGTCGCACAGATTTGTGGCTCCGTCGGGTACAGAGGCGCACAAACCTCCGCCCTCGAAACCCTAGCGGTCGTTGCCGTCACCTACCTTCAGTCACTGGCGAAACACGCCGTTTCCTCCCCGCCGCTGTCACACGCTCCCGCCAAATCCGCCGTGTTTCATCGATGAGAGTGCTAAGTGGAAGCATATTCCGAGATGGTTGCCGGCTTTTCCTGAGATCGCCGGCGCTGGAGAAGAAACGGTTGCTCGGCAGCAAGTGAATGCGAGAGGAGAACCTAACCCAAGTAACTAACTCTATACACACCGGTTGATCTCCGATCCCTGTTTCTCTCACATGATTGACACGCAGGTTCTAATTGGTCATTCTATGGTGATAGTGGTGGTTGTGGGTGCTATGGTATTCTTTCTTCCTCAGATGGTCGTCATTTGTTGAACAATCTGAACCCCTCTTCTTCTTCTGACTTTCTAATCTAGGTGAGTCAATTTCTTCGCTCAGATGGTTCTCTCTCTTTTACCCTTTCTCCGATTATTGACTCATACACGGAGTTAATTTAAACGTCGGACGGATTATTGATGATTTTCGAGAAGCCGGACATATAGGGAAGAGATGGTCGGCACTCGGCAACATGCTATTAGGGTGTTACTGGAGGCGGCAGTGATGGATTGAAGAAAATTGAGTGAAGGAGATCTGCTTCATTGAGATATTAAGAATTGTATTTCAAATAAAAGTTGGAAATGGTTAATTGTGATTTGAGGTCCGAATGGGATCGGTTTCATACTAGGCTACATTTCTCATTGGGACTTGAACGGTTGCTCGGCAGCAAGTGAATGCGAGAGGAGCTCTTTTAGGGCGGAATTGGAACCGAGTAAACTGCCGGAGAGAAGGAGAAAGGTAAGTTTTAGGATCGGCGGGGGTGGTAGAAACGTAATTGATGTGAAAATCTGAGGTTGATTTGAGGTTTGGGATTTGTAAAGGGGGGAAAGAGTTTCATGCCAAATCTTTGATGATGAAAACTTTGTAAATGCCGCCAGTTGCAGTAGTCATTTTACAAGAGCAAACATGAGTGTGATGAATTGATGTTCAAACAAAATGACCCCAATTTAAGACGATTTCTGAAGAAAAGATATGTATTCTGAGGGTTTTGTGATATATTCTTCCGGATTATTTGTTTGGTTGGCTGGTTCTATGAAGTTTTGAATTTTGGAATTGTGTGATGTTGTTAAAAGTTGATTATAATTTTAAGTTGTACAAAAAAGTAGTCGTTTCTTTCCTATTCTAAGTACATTTTTCCAAATACAGGATATACATGCTTTTTTGATGTGATTATTACATTGCTAATTTCTTCTAAACTTTTATCTTAGCATAAAAATACAAAAAAAAAATGATTTTAGGTTTTGACTACATTGTAAAAGCCCACATTATTAGGTCCTAAAGTTTCCATGGAAAACATTAAAGATGCATACAAGTAGAGAAACCATGATAACTCTGAAGGTGCCATTGGATTTGAAAGAAAGTGAAGAAAATGTGGAGTTGAAATAAACAGGTGGTGCCATTGGATTTGAAAGAAAGTGAAGAAAATGTGGAGTTGAAATCAACAACAGCTCTTCATCTTTATGTTGATGTTTTGTACAAGTCTTTGAAAATGAGAACTCAATGTAGTAGGCATTATGTACCGTACTGCTATTTTACATAATGGATTCCTTATCGACAATTACAACGTGAAAAATGTTCCATTTAACTACCTGAAACATATATTGGTTATAAGAGTGAAAGTAATACCTCCACCGAAGGAGCTCGGTGACAGAACTACACCCGAAAGTGAGGCCTCGCCCGCCGCAACGCGCGGGTCGCAGATCTCGTTAAATAATTGGTTACAAAACTTTTCTTTTAACAGAAAAAAGTTTTTTTTCAAATAATTAATTAATTATGATGGTGATTATCTCTACAATAAATATATTTTATTTAATGTCATGAAATACAAATAATTGATTAATTATGGCGGTGATTATCCATACAATAAATAATTAATAATGTAGAAAACAATAATAAAAAGTCGGATATATATATATCAAAAACTTTTCTTTTAGTAGAAAAAAGATTTTTTTCAAATAATTAATTAATTATGATGGTGATTATCCGTACAATAAATATATTTTATTTATTGCAATGGAAATACAAATAATTAATTAATTAGGGTGGTGATTATCCATACAATAAATAATTTTTATTTATTGCTATGGAAATACAAAAACTAAAAAATAAAAGGAGATGATTTGGGAGGGAAAGTTATTATGAGATGGAACGTGAGAATGATATGTGTCATAAATTTTTTCTTTTATATAATAGTATGATATGATGATTATGTCATTATCGTAAACTAGGTTCAGAGTTCAAAGCGTAATTGCAAATAAGTAGGGGTTAAATTGTTATTGGGAATAATCCATGTTTACTAGAACGTAGCGTCATTTTGGAAGGCGCGGGTTCTAAGTTGTTTTACGTCCCGGATGTATGTGAACGATAGTTATAACACTTTGTGTTTTTTTGAGTTTTCATATTCTTCCTCATTGTTTCAACTTTGATTTCTAAAAATTGATATCAAAGCAGTTGTTTAATTGATCCAGGGGAGGAATACTATAAGCGGAAATTGATATACATTTATCAAATAATCGTGTCTTCATATTTAATAAGTAGTGATGATCAAGAGGGGGGGGGGGGGGGGTTACATTAGAAATTTATTCCAGTGAGAAATTAGGGGTAAGGTTTACTTAAAAACATCTTTTGTCCTAAAACCCCTTAAATGAGGTTAACAAAATAATTTAATATTAAATTTTAATATTATCTACACACACCCCATGTTTCATATATTTACAACAACACCCCTACTCTTTCAACTCCTCACCCCCCCCCCCCCATGTGTTGTATATATGCAACATAATTACATTTCATATATACGACCCCCAACCCGCACCCCTGCCACCCCTACCCCTCCACCCCCGCAGCCCCCCCACCCTGTGTTGCATATATGCAACATAATTACATTTCATATATACAACCCCCAATCTGCACCCCTGCCACCCCCACACCCCCCTCGTGTTGCATATATGCAACATAATTATATTGCATATATATAAACCCTAACCCGCACCCCAGCCACCCCTAACATGCACCCCAAAAACATGAACAGGAACTCGTGCGAAAAAGATGATGTTCGGATTTTACGATGAATAAGATTTTTTATTTTTTTTTGCTCCTTGATTTTTTTTTTTGTTTTGAAATATCACGTCTAAAGTTAGACGGCATCGTGGATTTTAATAACTCAACAATAGAAATCAAAACTGGAAATTTTTTTTCATAGTTCACATTCTTCACGAAGCTCATCCATGGTGGATTTTTAATAACTCAACAATAGAAATAAAACCTGGCTACATTCTGTTGGGATTTGAAGTACGAATCTATTAGTGTAATCGGTTTTAAGTTTCATTCAAGCTTGATTAACTTTGCACACCAAATTTCATTTGCGTTCATCAACCTCATTACTATATTTATCTCGAGCCATCAAAACAACACCAAATTGCGCCAAGGTCGTCGGGTTTAAAAGGGAGATGGAGAGAAGATTGAGGGTTAGGAGGTCGTCGGTGAAGCAAGTTCGTGAAATAAATAAACGAACGTAAGATATAGAATATTGCATATATGCAACATAGTATATTGCATTAGCATATCATAATATTTGAAACTATAAACACGGACATGTTGCATATGTGCAACATAAGTATAAATATGGTTTATTTAATGTTCCATATATACACTTTATATAATATTGCATATATGCAACATAGTATATTGCATTAAAACATCATGATGCGTAAAACTATAATAAAAGATATGTTGCATTTATGCATCATAGACATGTTGCTTATGTGCAACATAAGCGGAAACATTGTTTTATTTGATGTTGCGTATATGCATTATATAATGTAGGGGGAGTGGGGGTTGTATATTGCAACACAAGGGTGTTGCATATATGCAACAGTGGGGTTGGGAGTGGGGTTGTATATATGCAACACGGGGGTGGGGGTGGGGGTGGGGGAGGGGGGTCGGGGGGATGGGGAGTGGGGTTGTATATATGCAACACAAGGGTGTTGCATATACGCAACACAGGGTGGGGGTGGGGGGTAAGTGGGGGTTGTATTATGCAACATGCACATATGCAACACACGAGGGGGGAGTACAGTTTGGGGGGCTGTATATACATGCAACATGAGGGAAGGTGGGGGGGGGGTGCGAGTTTTGGGTTGTAAATATGTAATAAGGGGGATGTGGGTTGGGGGGTTGTATATATGCAATATAATTATGTTGCATATATGCAACACATGGGTGGGGGTTGTATATGTGCAAAACAATTATGTTGCATATATGTAACACGAGGGGGTGGGGGTGGGGTTGGAAGGGGTGCGGGTTGTATATATGAAATGTAATTATGTTACATATATGAAACACGGGGGGGGGGGGGGTAGGGGATGGGTTGGGGGTTGTATATATGGAACATAGGGGGTGTGTGGTATTGATAATATTAAAAATTATAAATTAAATTACTTTATTACACTTAATTTAAGTGGTTTTTAGGTTTTTAGGTTTTTAGGCTAAGGAGGGGTTTTCACATGATTTTTACCCGAGAAATTAGATCAAGAGCAAAAGGGTATGATTAATCATACCAGAGAGATTGGGGAAAAAACTATTTTTTTAATATTGTATAATTAGTAAGTTCACTCTTATTTCTAGTAAAGATACATTAACAAAAGTGGAATTTGATTAATACATATGCGGAGTAAAAACACTCATTAAAACTATAGTAGAAGAAAGACACGATCAGTGGTGGAAAAACCACCCCAAGAACAATGTAGCAGTAAATGATGGGAGTGAAGACATCAATGACTTTCCAATGCCCAATTGTTAATTCTTATAGTTATACAGTTTGGGATGTGAAGATCAAAGTGGTATTTAATGTCGTAAATATCAAAGTAGTATTCAATGTCCACGGATTGGAAAGCAGCCAAACCAACACCAGGAAGTGAAGTTGATCAAAATAAGAATAATACAACGATTACATTAATGTTCCAAGCAATTACAATAAATACAATCTTGCAAATTGCTAACTGATAATGTGGGGAGTTTCCCACCTCAAGCCAATAGCTTGGCCCGGGATAAATCAATGCATGAAAGAATAGAAGACCAGGATTTGCCTTGCACACCCGACTTGGGAGAACGTTAGCTCAATACTTGCCTCCGATAAAGAAAAGTAAGTCGCCCAGGTCACGGTCAAAAGAACACTAAGGTAGATCAAAGGTAATTTGTGAAGACGTAGGATTAAGGTTAATGAACTTTATAAGGAGGGGGTACTATTTGTTTCCTGGCATCATCGTATTAACTTCGTTTTCCCTTTTTATGGTGGCCTATGTACATATGTTACGTGTACCTAGGTTTTAATGTTTCCTTATTATGTTTATAATGTGTAGTATACTAATGTTTTTTTGCTTAGCTTTTAGTTTAGTTCCATCTTTGGCTCTTTTGGTGCTTGTTTGTTTTCAGGTGTCGTGCTCTAAGATTTCGATTGCACTTTCAACTCAGCCACGAGCCGAGGGTCTCCCTGGAAGCGACCTCTCTATCCTTTTGAGATAGTGTAAAGGCTTGCCTACATTCACCATCCCAGATCCTGCCAGCTTATTGGTGGATTTTACTGGGTTAGTTGTTGTTGTTGCATCGCAAGCAAAACTAACAATCTCAGACATACATTGAATGACAAAATATCGTTTGAAAAACTTCCGAGTTCGCTACCAAAAAAGTATATTGAGATAGTTGTTGCAATTGAACATTTTTTCGATCTTAATACAATGTAATACCAATAAGCCATGGGAAGATTAAAGGCTTGCCAAATAAAGCACCAAAAAGCCTACTAAGGAGGAAGATGTGTATAAGAAACTTTTATTCACTAGACTAAAAAGCATAAATGTGAGCATTGCGATCGTGATACTCGAACACCTACGACATGAGAGAAATTAACATGTTTAAAGAATAAGTGTAAATCAAAGGTTGGTGAGTTCACAGGTTTTGATATTCACAGTAAAGTTTTTCCGCCTATGGACACCACATATTAAAGTCCATAGATAAGTTGTAAAGTTTATACCATATTTTCATATCATAGGTAGCTAGCCTAAAATGTTCATGTCACTAGATAGTTCACAACCGGGGCTGACTAATAAGTTGTAGGAATCCTCCTTACGTGTTTTGCCTTCCCCGTGTCCCACCAGAAACAACAGTACGTATAGGCTAATATTGTTCTCAGTATGACCGTCAGTAGGGTGGTGCATCCCGTGCACCTCTGAGCGGGGTTGTCAATCCCCAGTAGTACTACTCAACATTACATCGCTATTCACTATTAACGGTTCAATTTGTAAGGACTTAGTTTTTTATGTTAAGCAAATCTCGTACATGTGATATGTTGTAAATATAAAATCTGTCTAAAAACAATAAGTAATTTTGCATGTTCTCTCCCCCAAAATAAAAGAGTAAAGTGGGGCCGTGAAACTCACCTTCGGGTGCACAACAACTTAAGCACTTGATTAAGTGTAACCCAATACATGTGACCTAATATACGTGTATTAAAGTCACTCATTGTTGACTAAAAGACCTGTTGTTTTAACAACAATGCAAACGTTTTGAAGTTGCTTATCAACTAGCAGTTAGCAGGTACTGGTTCTAGACTGACATGTTGACTCGAGGACACATTGGTTTATATGTTATTAGAGTTGTCATTTGTTTTATTGTTGCGGCTTATGTTTTCATGTAGAAATAGTCATCAAGTAACAACATGTCATTTGTAGCTAGCATGATCCTATGTTGATTCATAACAAGATTATACTACCATGCTCACATATATACGCCATATCACATGCACAAGGTTTCAAGTTTAGATGTACATATAAAAGAGACAACAAACACGGCCAACGTCACCCATACGGTGCAAAGTCGACGGGGCGGCTTTGCATAGCCTTGTCTCTCCTAGCGATGCGGGAGACTTAGGACTTTGTATGGAGCAATGTCTCACAAGTAAGTCAAGTCACACACTTTAACTAGTCATATAACTGGTATCTGGCATGAACGATCACAAAAATCACATTACAACATTCGTTATGCATACATGTAATTTTATGCGACTACTGTCAAAATTGATATCTCGTAGGTCAGCCCGTAACCGGACTTAAACTCAGAGTTAGGTTCTCAAATTTTACATACATTTATCTCCCTATATTGTAAGAATATTTCATGAATAACACAAGAGCTAATTCACATCATAGCATGACCAAAACAGTAGCACAAATTAGCAAATAAAATTTGGAACGGTGTTTTTTGCACACTGACCTTGTACCTAGAGGACCAGTGCCCAAACAGAGAACTTATGGTGTGTCATTATAGCCAAAAGAAAATTAAGACACCAAGTTATATTATTAAAAAATAATCACTCAATTTTAATAAAAATTGAGTGAGTTATGACACTTAGAAGTTGACAAGATTTTTGCATCGTTGTTGCTATTAAGGAAAAATCTGCAAGTTAACTTTATTAATCAATAACTTTACCAATTTTTAGATTTTGACCACCAAACTTTCCATATAACAACTTTCATATATTCCACACATATTTTATTTAAATGTCACACATATAGCACACATGCATCATGTTCATAAAATTAACGCAAAGTCATGAATTCAGGATTTCGGCAGTTTACACACCAAATTTGTGTCAACAATTTCGTGGGTCAGACAATGTGTACTTGAGGTATATTAATAGTCATTATAATGCTAAGAACTATACTTAAGTTTTACAAAAGGAATCACTCAATTCCGTGAAGAATTGAGTGAGTTATGGTCATTCAAAGTTGGCCTAATTTATGGGACGAATATGTCTGAAAACGTGACTTACCTAGTGTTGATTAAATCCGTTTTGACTCAACTCTTGCACACAAAAACCATAGAACAACAAATATAGTTTAAATACTTCATGATAAACATATAATACAGATTATATACCCAAGGCATCATACCAAATCGATCACATAACATATCACATACGAAAACTAAACCATCTAGACAATACATCGATCATAGAATTAATCATCACTACACATCATATTAACATTTAATCAGCACAAGGATTTCGATTTAGGATTAGGGTTTACCTTGAGTTCGTGAGTCTTGGTGGTGAGATTGATGAAGGATTTCGATTTGGGAATTAATCATCACTACACATCATATTAACATTTAAAAGTGCATCGACACCATCAACTCGAAGGGACTCTTATAGAAAATCTACAGTTCATGGTGATATGCATTGGTGGTGATAAGGAGCTTGTCAAAGATAGGGTTATCAAATAATACAGAGATGAAGAGTTACAATGGTGATGTTGGATAAGAAAGTGAAGGAGGTGAATGGGTTTAAGTTTAAGGTAATCATTTTACACAAATATCCCATGTAAAAAGAGGTGGTTGTCAAACAATCTTTGCGCTAATTATCCCTCAATAGTAAAATGACTGACATGCCCAGAATTTAACAGAATAGTTTAATAGTACTGTCAGTATTAGGGACTGAAATGGTTACAAAATGTAATATATGTTTATAGCGAAATGCAACCCACACGTTGTCACGGGGACCGAACGCTTACAATGTTAAGTCTTTGACCTAAAAGTTATGTTACATGACTGCATTCGTTACGTAACAAATTTGTTTACTAAACTCGTCGCGTTCGTATAAAAAACAAAAGAAGTCTTGGAAATTTAAGAGCATAACAAAGAAGTTATAAAATTTCTTATTTTAGTTGCCAAGAAAAGAAAAGAGAAAAAATTCAAGGAAGGGCAATATGATCATTTCACTATAGCACTTAGAGAAAAAAAAAATGCCAAAAGATTAATTTCACTTGTGTATAGGAAGAAATGTTTTAGTTTAAAAACCAGAAAAGAAAATTAATTTTATTAGGTTGGTGGTTTCGTCCGTATGTATAAAAAAAAAGATGAAACTTAGAAACTTAGCAAAATACACACTTCGTTTTAGAACTCGGTTAATTAAGCCCTTAATATAAAAAACAACAAGTTCTCTTGACTCTTCCATTATGGTTCTCAACAGTTATGGTGGTAACCGGTAAGTTATAAGTTTAAATCCCGTAATTTATACATTATGATATTTTCTTTTAGAAAAGTTCGAAATGTTGATGTTAAGAAAAAATATGGTTCTCTAGATACATAGAAGTATGATGCTATTCATCATCAAGCTAATGAGATTCATATCTACTCTACCCACCGGCGCATTGTTTATATAGATCATCCTACCTCTTCGAGCATAAGTACTTTACCGATATCATTTGGTCGGAATCCATTTAATATATTTAACTACTAGTGCATGACACCAAAGTGACCATAGTATCTTGATTTTATTAGATCATAAACAAAGTAATTATTGTTCTTTGGATAAAAAGTTTTCAGTTTTATGATTCGTTTTAAATCTTTAAAATAGTCGAGTCGCTCCTAACTATCACCTTCTTTCCAAACCCCCTAAACCGTCTGTCTTCACTTCGCAATACCACCACTCATTCAATTTCATATTCGTGTTTTTTTTTTAAAATTATTTAAGGTTTATTAATGGGAAAAAGACCAAAATGAACTTGTTGACCAACTTTTTTCTAAAATAGACCTTTGACTCCCCCCCCCTCCCCAAATAGCCCTTTGACTATGATCGTGACAACCGTAGTTACGGTCTTGACGACCATAGGTCCACTGAGCCAATTACAGTTTGTCACGTCATCACAGACGACCATGTATACAGTCGTGACGACCGTAGTTACGGTCTTGACGACCGTAGGTCCATTTCCCAAAAATATCACTTTTGTTGGAAAATGGGCCTATGGTCGTCAAGACCGTAAGTACGGTCGCCACGACCGTACACACGGTCGTTTGTGATGACGTGACAAACAATAATTGGCTCGATGGACCTACGGTCGTCAAAGACCGATCTACGGTCATCAAGACCGTAACTACAGTCGTCACGACCGTAGTCAAGGGGCTATTTTGAGGAAAAGTTGGTTAACAAGTCCATTTTTAGTCTTTTTCCCTTTATTAATTCATGTTTAGATTGTTTTAACTTTGATTTTCTTAATTTGTTATGTTTTACTTTCTTTAAGCTCGAATTAATTTATGATTTTAAGTTATAATTGTTGGTAGTTGATGGTGCATACATACGGGAAAAGAGGTGCACTTTTGACCGACAGAAGACCAAACATGGTTAAGATGGTCTCCAAAGGTTTACATGTCTCCATATAAGCTGGAGTAACCCCGGGTCATGGAAGACTCTTTACCAACTCCTATCGGATGTTGCAATTTACTTATTTGTATAAGAAAAAAACTTACTAAAAAAAGACTTATTTATGTATAAATAATAATTTACCACTTCATATTCTGTATATAATAGTAAACATCTTTGTGAGTCTCTCAGGTTTCAAAGTAGTTGGTCCCTCTTGTTTCTACTTTCAAAGTAGAGTTTTTATTTTTAACGACGTATTTGGATTGCTAACGGGGACATTACACCATCTATTCGATCATCTGCAATCCCCATCAGGAGGAAATTCAACCAAGAGATAATTGTGACCCGCTCACGTATGTCTAAGTGTGCAAGTAAGCCGAGTTCGAGCTCTTCTAGGCTACAGTTTGGCTCATTTAGAGTTTTATATATGAGGCTCGAGCTCGGCTTGTGAGAAATTATTTAAGCTTGAGTTCAGATTGGGCTTGTCTAGTTTATCATTAAATTATTTTATTTATATAATTTTATAATTAAATTTATATATATTTATAATTATACATTTTTACATATAACATGTTACATATAATTTAATTATTTCATCATAATTTTAAATATAATAATAATTATTTTCTAAAATATATGTAATGAATAAATAAAAATTATATAAATAAATTGTTTATTATGGTTCACGAGCCGGCTTGAGCTAGATATGTAAAGCTTAGGCTCGAGCTCATTTATTAAACAAACCATATTTCAGGGCCCGATCTTGGCTCATTTCAAGTTTTTTATTGATCATATCTCGAGTAGTTTGCGAGCGTCTCCGTTCGTTTATAACCCTACAAATATCTATATTATATGTATTTTGTAGTTATAGCAGCTAGTTAAGTGATAGAGAGTTAATCTAAGGGGCTGTTTGGTTCGTCTGTTTCATTTAGTGCTGAATGAATAAGATGTTTGTATGATAAAGAAGTGTTGAATCAATAAGGTTCTGAATCACTATGTGTTGTTTGTTTGAACATCTGAATAACTGTATAATAATAAAAAAAACACTAACAAATCAGTGTGAGAACAAAAAAAGCTTTTTTTTTCTTTCATTACATTGTCCCATATTGGTGTGTGAACAAAAAGTCTTTTTTTTTCCTTTCATGTAGCTTGTCCCACATTGATGTGGGATCAAAAACATGGTTAGCTTATATATGAAAACTTTCATGACATGTTAAGTTCTAATATTACGTTTTACTCTGGCATCTAACCTCGCACAGGGGGGGGGGGGGGTGCAAATTTGGTTAAAATGCCTTCCCGTCCGCGCGACTTGCGGACACGAATGCAGCTTAGAAAAACCGGGCCAGGAGCCAGGCATGTTTTTGGTTCTTTCTCGTTATTTTTTTTATCTCCTTTCAGTTTTCAGCTCGTTTTCTTTCTCGGTAGCTCCTTTTCAGCTCGTTTTGGTTCTTTCTCGTTAACTCCTTTCAATTTTCAACTTGTTTTTGGTTCTTCTCCTTGGCTGGATCGCTGGCTGAATCAAAAAGCAATCCTCTGCTGGCTGAATCAAAGAGCAGCCCTACAGACAGGATTGTCTTACCGATTTAGCAGCCTAGTCGAACTAAACACCCTTTTTATCTTACCGATTCAGATTCGCCCTCATTCAGCACCAATTAAGCTGAAACAAACAGGGCCTAAGTGTTACCAAATTTGTACTTGGACCAACTCTATAAAGACAAATGTGCCAGAAAAAATGTCAAACTAAAAAACAAAATACCTTTCATTATATTCGCAGCTACCGTAGTCTGGACATATGTAAAACACGAAGACATCTCAACGAGCTGAATCATGTAACAAACACCCATATGCGGGGTCTCCCAATATTTGGGTCTCAATTTTATAATCTACAACTCAAGGTTCAGATTTCAAGATTTACCCATGATTCTAGCAGCGTTAAGTTATTCAAACTAAATTGTAAAAGAGTGCCAATTATCGAAGATATGCATAGTAATTCCATGGTCGTGACGAGGGGCTGCCATATCAACGACCACCCTCACGAATCATAACGCCAAGCTGAAAAACACAACAAAAGAAAATCAATCGCAAAGAAATTGAATCACCATCACAAACACAAATCCTAACTCTGAAAATATTGCAAAACCATAAACAAAGATAATAAAAAGAATATGTGTTGTCAACCCTTTACAGATCTAGAGAGAGAGAGAGAGAGAGAGCGAGCGAGCACAATGCTTCATATGGGATTTAAAGAGGTTCTAGAGAGAAGAGAGAGATCATCGTCACGGACGGTTTATGAGAGAGACATATTTCTACATAGAAGGGAGAAAGTATCGTATGTGCGACATTGGATGAGAAAAAGAGATATAAATCTGTAAAGTCTCAAGCGAGAGAAGTGATCTGTCACAACTCAACCGACGGCAGAATATGTCGGGCGCGCGATGATTGTCCAGATGCACACAACATTAATTAAATGTTACGATATTCTTAATCAACCAATTTCATAGCATTTGAATAATACATAATAATTCAATACAATTCAATGATAAATAACAAATTAACTTGATTAATTTTAGGTCTCACTAAGTCCACATGCATCCTATAGTGTCATCGACGCGATCAACAATATCAAACAGCAAAGCCTGCAACATGTACAAAATAGGGGTCAATTACGTAGTTGGTGAGAATTCATAGGTTTAATGATAACGTTCAAAAGCATGCGTACATGAGTTTTAGAATAAATTGATAAAATGATATAAAGTATATAATCAACGTAATCCAACCCTTGAAAATTAGGCTTCCAATCACAAGACGCCACACGCGAGGCATGCCAAGTGGGCTTGTCAGGCAATAGATCTATTACTGTAACCCCGACATGTTTAGTGTTAATAATTACGTTCATCATTCATCGTTCAATCGTTCATCATTCAATCAATCAATCAACACAATCATACAAGTTTCAAACATATATTGAACATAGAATATGCATGTGAAATCAGAGTTTTGAAAATGATACATGTTGCATCCCGAAAACATTTAAGTAAAAAGGGGCTATGAAAACTCACCTGATGAGAAGACACAATTGAAAGAAAGACATCACGTTATGAGGAAGTTAGACCCGATGATGACCTTAACGACCAAATGAGATAGAGAAATAAGTAAATGGATAAGGTTCCATGACTTAAAATGATACATTGGACACAATGGAAAAACACGACTCGTTGGCGACTTGATGTGGTGATACGTACGGAGACGATTTGCCAATCAATGGGGGTAAAAACCCTAGTCTAAGTCAAAGATCCATTCATTAATTGGACACATAATCATTTATTTCCATGGAACTTCAACAAAGTCAAACAATAGTCGAAAGTCAAACTATAGTCAAAATCAGGGATTTATCACAACATAACCAAATCTAGCATTCTAACATGATTAAACCTTAGATCTATACATCATAACGATCATTTTCATGGCATCATTCAAGATCAAGTAACAATATGATAGCTTTTTATGGTGAAACCCTAGATGTAGCATGAATAGTTAATTTACATGGACAAATCCTAGATCTAGCATAATCTCATCATAAAAATCCAACTTTTGACAATCACATCACTAGATCTATACTTTAGGAGCATGCATAGTGAGGATTAAGTACAATAGTATCATAAAGATCAAAAACTTTACATTCAAAATCGTAGATCTAGCCATATGGAGCACGATTCTTATAGATCTCATCATATAGGAGCATAAAAATCAAATCTTTGACATAGCAAACCCTAGATTTATAACATATCAATGATTCCTCATGATCCAATCCTAGATCCATAACCAAAATAACAACTTTCATGTAAATCTATACACCAAGTTGCATGCAAATCATAGATCTATGGAGATTTCATCATAAACTCAAGTGAGATGAAGATAACATGCAAAAAGGTGGAACCTTTGATCATAAAAACCCTAGATCTATCAAATATAACATAGATCTAAGCATGTAAACACATAAAGTTCAGATCTTGATGGAGAAAAAGAGAAGATTCAAGGTGCTTACTTCATGGTTATGAGAATACATACCGAAAGGGGTGAAATTTTATTGATCCTAAGCAAGAAAGCAATGATCTAGGGTTTACAACCGATTTTGGTCGTTTGAGAGTGATTTGGGGTGAATTGAGGAGATGATGGAAGCTTAAATTGCTTAAATAAGGGGTCATTAGGGTTTCTACCAAAACAGGGTCTGGGCGTACCGCCCTTAATGTGATATTAACACTTAGGCGTACCGCCCAGAAACACAGTCCGGTTTTTAATATCGATTCCTCGATTCACGTGCTTGGTTCTTCGTTTTTTATGCTTTCGAGTCCCGTTTTCACCCAAATCACTCAATTAACCATCCCCCCATGTTAACCATGTTAAATCCATACAAAACAAGTATAAATACGTCACATAACACATAAGTATGCACAACGTAAACGTTATTGTTAGTAAAAAAATTATAAAAAAGTGTATATAATAATACCAACGTAAAAAGAAAACTATTTATAAATAAAAGATATATATATATATATATATAGGGTTAGGTTCAAATGAGAACTTTTGAGAACCAAAGCACAACCACTAATTTCAGGTTGGGACCACTATAATTCATGAGAGGGTTTTCCATATATATAAACTAGTGGCTTAGAATGATTCTCATAAGTTCTCAAAACCAATTATATATATATATATATATATATATATATATATATATATATATATTCTAACAACACCCAAATTTTCTAGTATAAACCGATCATTATCTCTATCACGAAGAATTTTAGATTCGTAACTTTTTACTTAACAAACATATCATTTCCCTTTAACCCAATTTATTACGTTTCTCGTCCTTTTTTTTGAAACACTAATTGCAGAAATAACCCTTTACACCGTTAGTTTAACTTTCCGTTCATCTACACGAGGGCAAATTCATCATTAACCCTAGATCACAAATTCCTTCCACCTCACGTCGCAAACATAATGCGTCGTTCGATCTCCCACCTCCCAGATTATGCCTCAAGCGAACCCTAGTTTGCAAATCCATCAGGCAATACCAAAAAGTCGTTCCTCCCTCCGTCGTTCACAAAAAATTTGTTCCTCCTAGATCGCAAATCCCTCGCCATGGAGCCAGATTATAGAATCAGAGACCACCTTACCGAAGAAGAAGTTAACAAGCTTTATTGTAAGTGTGTTTCTTGATAAACTTGATTCGATGTTACTGTATGTTGTTTCATCCTGTTTATCGAATGAATATATTTTGTATAACTTTTGATGAATAAAACCGAAGTTAAATAATTTCTTAGTTTGTTGATGATCACCATTTCATTATAAGGATGCATAATATATTTATTCTAAGTGTTTGCTGATGATCACCATTGCATTATAAGGATGTATAATACTGAAACCAAAGTTAAATAAATAATTTCTTTGGTTTACTAATAATACTGAAACCAAACTAAGAAATTATGTTGTCAATATGTATTATGCATCCTTAAAAACAGTTAAAGCCATCTTGTTTATCTGATGATCACTAATATGTATTATACTAAAACGAGTTATTGACCTGTCCGCGCGTTACGATGGGTGCGTCGTAGTTTAATATATAAATTAATATTTTTTCAAAACGTTGTAAATGATACAAATGACATATCACTTTGCATTTTCATACATTTTTTGTATTTATAAAACCAAAATAATGAGAAGAGGTTACCTAATACAATGCGATCGCTGCTTCCTCCACACAGAACCTTCATTGTGTCCAGTAACATCAACAGCCTTGGTACGACCATTATTAGATTCTTCTCCATTAGATACTCCCCTTGAAAATTTCTCTATGAACCAAAGAATTAGAGAGAAGATCGTTGATCAAGTGAGAGATAATCCTACTATCCCAGTAAAAGCACTTCAAGAACAAATGAAAATGAAGTATGAAGTGGACATTTCACTTATGAAAGTTTTCAGGGCCAAGTCCTTAGCTTTGACACAAGTCAATGGAGATTACAACTTACAATATGGGAAGCTTAGGGACTACGTGGAAGAGTTGGTGAAATCAAACTCAGGCACTACTGTTAAAGTTGAGGTTGAACCATCCACTGATCTAACATCAAACAATAGAAAGTTTAAAAGAACTTCTATCTGTTTGGGTTCATTAAAAAAAGGGATTCAAAGCCATTGGTAGGGACCTATTAGGACTTGATGGTGCCTTTATGAAAGGTCCTTACCCAGGACAAGTACTTACTGCAGTAGGTGTGGACCCAAACAACAACATTTATCCTCTTGCTTATGCCATAGTTGAAGCAGAGACATTAAATTCCTGGACATGGTTTTTAAACTGACTTGGTGAAGATCTAGACTTGGAAGCCAACTCTAACTTTACCTTTATAAGTGATAGACAAAAGGTTAGTAATTGTATAATCTGTGTATTTATTTATTTATCTTTATAAATATGTATTACTATTTTATGAGTATTACTTCATGTGTACTTTATAGGGTATTATTCCTGCATTGGAAAAAGTATTCCCATGTGCTGAACATAGATTCTATATAAGGCATACTAGTGAGAATATGAAGCTGAAATGGAGAGGAAAATCTTTCAAGGATGCATTGTGGAATATTGCCTCATCCACAACTTCAATTAATTTTGACAAGGCAATGAATGAACTGAAAGAGTTAAACAAAGATGCACAAGAATGGTTGGTTAAAATCCCTCCAAAACACTCGTCAAGAGCACACTTTTAAGGTAAATGGTAGTGTTTAGGGTAATACTTTCATACTTGGTAGTCTCTGATCAAAATTATATATGTAACACAGGTAGGGCTATCTCAGATATTATGTTGAACAATATGTGTGAAGTGATGAATGCCAAGATAGCAGGTGGTAGAGATAAGCCAATTATTACTGTGTTGGAATACATTAGGGAGTATTATATGAAGAGAATAGTGAATATTCTAAATGTGATTGATAAAAGTGAAGGACTATTAACACCATAGGCAACAAAACGGTTAGAGGCCAACAAGAAAGATGCAAACATGTATGTTTTACTAATTAACAATTGTTTTGTAACTCTTAAATCACTTATGTATTAACAATTGAGTTTACAGGTACATAGTTTCCTGAAATGGTGAAGACCACTATCAAGTGAGAGGACCAACTGGTAATCAATGGGTTGTTAATATGAGTGATAAAAAATGTGCATGCAGGAAATATGAATTAACTGGTATACACTGCAAACATGTCGTGGCTGCAATATGGGATAGGGCTGGACATAATACTAAAATGGGAGTTGTAGAAAGCTATGTCAATCCCATATACAGAATGGATAGGTGGAAGGAGGTATACAACTTTAAGGTATACCCAATTAATGGTATGTCATAGTGGCCAAAGTCCAAAGTACCAACAATCATCACCCCACCAACTCATCATAAACCAGTGGGTAGGCCAAGAAAAACAAGAAAGAGATCAGCTATAGAGATGGAAGAGGTCACAAGAACTGGAAGATTGTCCAAGAAAGGATCAGGAGGTGCTGGTACCAAATGCCACAAAAAAAGGTCACAACAACAGGACTTGTAAGTGGCAAAAGCAGCAACAAGATAAATAATTATGAATGCACGGGTAGGATCAACAAGATATATTTCTGCAACTTTCAATAGATTATGTTTTTTGTTGATGTATTTTGGCAATACATATAGATTATGTTGCTTTCACTATGGTTTATGTTGGTTACTTTATTCCATTTTGCGTGGTTTACTCTATTAGACAATGTTTTTAGCGTCATTTTGTGTGGTTTATGTTCCCCTATTTAATTTCCACTTTGGAAGACAGAGTCAAATAAACAATGTTTTTAGCGCCAGACTTGATTCATGCAGATTCGTTTGTATACACAAGAATGCATACGTACATGTTATGTCTTTTTATATAATTATGTTTTTTTGTGTGAAGATAATTGGTAGAAAAACAAAGGGCTATTTCTACAATTATTAATGGGTCCTGCTAATTTAACATCTATATACGTTGCGTATGTGCCAATACGCAGCGTATAACATGCTAATTAATTGTGCAGACATTCCATACGCTGCGTATTAGCACTTACGCTGCGTATGGAATGTTTTAATCAAAACATAATCATTTTCCAATCAGGATTAGGGTATACGCCGCGTATAATATTTCTGATTTTTTTCCTCTATAAATCTCTCTTTTCTTCTAATACTTTTCACACCAAGTTAATCTTAAAAATCCTCCATCTCAAACCATTCAAGTTAATTTTTTTTCAAACACTCTTTTAAGCTAAGACCCGTTAAAGATGTCAAAACGTCACGAGGTAAACGACGATGAATATCATTCACAACCTACCGCAAAGTCCTCAAAGTGGGTTCTAAAAAAATGGAGGCCAGCAAAAAAATCCGGTGAAGGATCATCTGTTAGACAAGAAGCGGTGGAAGAAAAAGCTGTGGAAGAAAAAACAAACCCACCGAGGTGGATTTTCCCAAACAAGAACTCCGATAAGTGGTCAGAGAACGTTCATAGGTTCTACAACAACGGCGATGCTCTGTTTTGTTATTCTAAGTTTCTCGTTGACACCAGGCTCGACGATCGATTCTAGGGCTCTCTCCTTGGATACCAGGATAACGGTGAACTATCGGAAAAGGTATTTAATTTGTTGATCGTTTTTTTTTGTATTTTTTGTGTGGGTTAGAGTATTTTTATAATTTATTTAAATGTTAACAGCACATTGAAGCCTGGGTTAATAGGATGATGTGTCGCAGGCAGGCGAAAATTAAGATAAATGGTCCGTCAGGGTTTCGTTGGTCGATCCTACCACCAAAATTTAGAGATGAAATGTGCCATAAAGGTGAAAAGATCGCTGTAAGATATGCCAACGGTTCTGATGAACTATTCCCCCCCCCCCCTTCTAGGAGGTGGTGTACGTCTATGTGCCTTTATATGTAAGGTCCGTTAGCGAGTGGTTGTTGTGTCATATCGACATGCGGACCTTAGAGATGCTTCAGTTTTTGACGAATCATAGGGTACCAAAAAGAGTATTTACGGTTATTATTTAATTCCGAATCATTTGATTTGATGGGTATCTGTTTTGGATGGCTGTTGAAAGAGATACATTATTGGTGGCGGTACAACGGACCTTATACTGGACTGGGTGAAAGAATTTTGACTTTCGCTGCGAACGAAGAGTATCTACCAAAAGACTCAACCAGTCTAGGTTCGGATTCTGGAGTGGTTGCATGCCTGTTGATGGAAAAGTTGGTAGAAGGGAAGACGTTAAACATGGGCGACGATTTGAAGGAGACATGTGCGGCATACCGGCGACATATGGCCGAGCCAATATATCAGTGTCGTTTTGAACCAGATTTGTAGTGGTGTTAATTTTTACTTTAATTTTATCTTACCAGACTGTCATTGTAACCGTTATTTTATGAGTTTAATTTTAAAAACGTTAATTTACTTCGGGCCCTTATTTTTGAACATAAAATATTAAATATTTAAAAACACAAACACATTAAAGTCTTAAAAATTTAAAACAAATTTTTTGTTGCCTTAGAGCTTGAGGCTTCCCTTTTCACCCGGGTCTTCGGGTAATCTTCTTCAGTCTTTACACCCAGCTCACTGTCAATGACGTAGACGTCAACACTTCTGATGTCTTCATTTATGAAAGAAATAAGACGACCAACGTCCATATTATTTGTTAACGGTTCGAGGCCACTGTCAAGATTAAGATAAGGGTTTTTATAATAAAACCACATGTTGTTTGTATTTTCATACCCCAGATGTGGCATGATTAGACTCATATCATAGAATCTAAACTCATTTACATCGCAGTAATCCGCCAAAGTACAACGGCCTCCACGTATCTCCTGCCAGGTAAATCTGTAAAATGACCGTAGTGATAGATATTTAAAGTAAAATATCTTGGATTACGGTTGTATGCATCATCCACGATTAAACCGAGGTAACTTTCGTTAGTTGATCGAATCGTCCACGATCTGCTTCCGAAACTCATTTTGTACTTGTGAAGTACGTTGGGAGATTAGGGTCGGTTTTCTATAAACGGTATATATTTTGTGATATATACCTCTGCTGATAACCACTCTACTTATAATCACCGATAGATTTCAAAATTTTGACATATGCAGCGTATTAGGCAATACTCAGCGTATGCCTTTAATTATTGTTATCTTATCCGACTGTGCATGAACAATTCTCCTGCAGGCGCACCTTTATTTATTGTTTATTATTTCTTATTTATTATTTCTTATTTATTATTTATTGTTTATTGTTTATTATTTCTTATTTATTATTTATTGTTTATTATTTCTTATTTATTATTTATTGTTTATTATTTCTTATTTCTTATTTATTATTTCTTATTTATTATTTCTTATTTATTTATTATTATTTATTATTTATTGTTTATTATTTATTATTTATTGTTTCTTATTTCTTATTTATTTTTTCTTATTTATTATTTATTATTTCTTATTTCTTATTTCTTATTTATTATTTATTATTAATATTTATTATTTATTATTTATTACTTATTATTTATTATTTATTGTTTATTATTTCTTATTTATTGTTTATTATTTCTTATTTATTGTTTATTATTTCTTATTTATTATTTATTGTTTATTATTTCTTTATTATTTCTTATTTATTATTTATTATTTATTAACGTTTCAGTATTTGGTTTTTTTTTTAGGTGTTATGGCTGATTTAGATATAGATGGTTGTCCGTATCTTCAGTTTGCCCCGGGGACGAGAGCACGAGAGAGACTTCAGAGGTTCAGGGGGTGGAAAATTAGAGGGTCAGATGTAGTTGATGTGCCGTTTTTGACAGAGATTCAGGCCATTGAGAGATACGACACGCTTGTACCGGCGGATACTCCTTTCAGGCGGCTTTTCGATACAGCCGGCCTGCCCACGTACCCGTTGTTAGTTCTGGAGTTTTTATGCACTTTTTCTTACGTACCGGTTGCCGGAGATTTTCCACATGCCCACGACGTCATGGTAGCTGAGCCCATTGCGGTTCATTTCTCACTTTTCGGAGTGGAGTACAGGTACACATTGTAACATCTGTGTCTAAAACGATTATCCGAGTTGGAATTTCCCTATGAGAAATGAATAAAAGTTTCTGAATAACGATTTGAGGCGGTACGCCTAGGATGGGGATATCCTAGGCGGTACGCGCCCCATTTGATAAGCGGGTCGGGTTGCGGCACCCACCGGATCCTCGGTTACCCGAATCTGAAAATCCGGGCGGTACGCCCCAGGTAGGACGTTTTGGGGCGGTACGCCTCCAGTCTAGGTCGATAGAAACAAGGAATTTGGCCTTTATAGCCTTACACACTTGTGATCATTTGCTCACATCTGGCCAAGAGCTCCGTGTTGCTATCTCCAGACCTCTGTTGCTATCATTTTCCAACCTTGGGGGCTAAAGGAGAAGGAACTCTTCATAGTGATATTGAATCACTTGGGGAAGGCTAAGGAGTGTGGGAAACCAGATTCAAAGCTACACAAGCATTATTGCTGGGAGTGGGATTGAGGACTGGAGAAGACAAGGAAATCAGAAAAGCCCGGTTGTACAAGAAAGCCTTCACAAGGTACAACTCTCTTATGCATGCATGTTGATCTCTTTCCTTAAATGGAAACTTTACAATTTAAGATCACTTAAATCCAGAGTTGATTAGTGTATCAAAATAAGAAATGAGTCATTGGGACATAGGGATCCTGTCCCAAATGAAATCTGTACGAAACGGGGGGTCGAAACAATGAAAATTACCATATTTGGAAAGCTCGGGAATTGGGGTTATGTCTTGGTTTAGGAATTAGACCACAAATGAACCCCTAATTGACCCCTCGGAATAATATGAAACTGATCTAGTAAGAATTCTGGACTCAAAACGCCAAAATATGAAAATGGCACTAAAAGACAAAATAGTCGGGCCCCTGTTCACAGATGGGGGCGTACCGCCCATAATCTCTGCATGCAGAGCGGTACGCCCAGGGAAGTAAAACAGAAACTGGAATCTCAGATTCCAGCGTACCGCCCAGGAACTTATGAATCGGCGCGGTACGCCCGGATTTGAAATCTGGAAATCAGTCGACCATTTGAAGCGTACCGCCCAGAAATGTAAACTTCCAGGCGGTACGCCTATGAAGAAAAATGACAGAATGTTTAGCCAATTTTGGATGAACCAAAAATTATCGAGACTGATCCAGTAACTGTATTTTATGCTAATCTCAACCTGAGAATGATATGGGACATGTTAGCCTCGTATATGACGAATATGAACATGATAACGATGATAGGTTGCTAGAAATCAAAGAGAAGATATTTTCTCGGATATTCTGTCTAGCCACCGTTTCTGACTTCTTTGTGTGAGTCCTCTGACTTCTCTCATAGAATTAACTGTTTAAGATCACGATTCTGTTTGATGTATTTGTTATATCTGTTATGAACTTATCCTGTCAAGCACTGTTAATTTGGAAATGCCCTGTGTGGGTTATTATATACTTTCTGGTCATTATGATTGAACCAATAGGCATATAAGGGATTATAACGGCCATTATAGTTGATTTATCCATGTTCATCCGGATCCTCTAGTATTAGGTAACTAGGGGGAATATGTCCTTATATGTTGAAATGAATTTACTACTCGTAGAGGGATTACGGCTGATTGCGACGTGCCCGTAGAGTACATGAAGTTTGACCTTTGGTGTGACTTGATAATTTCATAACCAGCATGCGTTTGAAAACTGTTAACATTATGATAATAGTTAAGACTCACCAACAACATTGTTGTTGACTATGTTATGAATGACTTATGTTGCAGGTAAGCAAGTGTAGGAATGAACCTATTATGAACTTGGAATGCTACTTGGTTGTTGTTACTATGAACTTGGACTTTGTATGAATTATGAACTATGAATTATGAATTATGAATGTAAATGAAGACATGATAATGACTATGTTTCCTTTGGGTATCCTGTATCTTTGTTATTCAGTTCCAGGCCATGTCCGGTGGCTATCGATTCTGTTAGACCGAATAAGAGGTGCAATACATCCTCGCTCATGAGTCGGTCTAAGAGTTTCATATGTGTGGACTGGATGTCCGTTGTATGTGTATGTGTGGGTGATGTTAGAAGCGTTGGCATCTCGGGTAATGATACGGACAGCCGGTCCAACGCCCTCCCCCGCACCTGGCAGGGTGCGGAGGAGGGGGGTGTGACAGGTTGGTATCAGAGCCAAAGGTTCCAGCAAATTAGGCATTCTTAGAGCCCTAAGCTAGAACCTAGTTTGACCCCTAAGATATTGCATGAACCAAAAATGATCTAGGCTGAAATTTGTATGTTAGACGTAATCGAGGTTTAGTGTAAGGTCGGTAGAAGTTACAGCCTTGCAAACTGCCATTCCTACCCACAGGTGCACTAAGACTCGGTGAAACCTAACAGACACATTGATGCTAATGATTTCCTATGAAAAATGTTAACCTAAGTTGAAATTGGTATATTAGATTTCTCATAGCATGATGTAAGGTCGGTAATAATTGCAGAAAGTGCACGATGTCATTGTTACCCACAGGTATCTCATGATATGACAAGTTTGATAGACACGTGGATACTGATGGTTATTGTATGTGTACTTTAGTGAATTCAAATGATGGAATTTAGCATGACATAAGTTGAGAAATATGATTATATATATGTATATATATTATCATTGTATATTGAACCTATGTCCACAGGTACCATCGTAAACATGTGGAGTTTTACTAAATCTTCGAAATCCGGCAGCAGAAACAGTGGAGGTAGCAAGGGGAGTAAGGGTAAGAAGGAAGAAGGCGGACCTAGCCAACCGGCACCACCCTTGAGCCCTGATCTTTCGGGGTACTTTACCGCGCCAACCCAAAAGAAGACTCCGTCACCCGCGACGTCGACTACGGATGTGCCAAAACCACCCAAGAAGAGGAGCACAAAACCTAGGATGTCGGTGCGTCCGAGCCACACCATCCACATTGCTCCATCCGACTGGAACGCTCGTGATGCCGGAACGGATCAAGAAGACCCTGAAGAGGAACCCGAAGAAGAAGAAGACGAGACTATCCCGGTGCAGCAGGTGGTGATAGCGGTGTCTGCGGGGCACACCGTGAGTTATCATTCCGAGCATCATTCTCAGCACGTGTATGCTTCCCCAGCCTACGCAGCAGACGTGGAGGAAGGGCCCGAGGAATCGGTTCCTATGCAGCAGGATCCTATGGCAGCTTTCCCTCAAATGGGAAATCTTGTGGATGTTCCAATCCAGGATCCTATCGCAGCTCTAGCTCATGACATTAGGGACCCATATGTAGCTGCTATGATGCAGGGCCAAAGTAACCAACCAGTGTCCGACCGTTATAGCTTTCCCCAATTACTGAGGTCCAACAGTCAACCCCCATCATCCTATCAGCAGCCATCTTCCTACCAGCAGCCATCTGCATACCAGCAGAATTCCTCATATCAGCCACCACCTGGATATCAGCAGCCATCATCCTACCAGCAGTCTATCATGTACCAGACACCTGTTCAGGATCACTATGCCACAGACATGCCTTTTTATCCCCCACCGTCGTCATTTTACCCGCCACCACCATATCAGTATTCCACTTCCCCACCTATGCAGCAGTCTTACATGCCTTATCCACCATCTGCTTATCCATATGCACCTTACGGGCCATATCAGGACCTACCTAGGTCATCTTACTCAGGACCGGGCCCAATTTTCGCCCCAACCCCATATGTAGATCACTCCGGACCTACTTCCCCAGTTATCGACGCTCTGCGAGAAGAAAACAAGGCGCTGGCAAAGAGGTTGGAAAAACAGTTAAAGAAAGAAAAAAGGTTGGCAGAGGAAGCCAAGAAGGTGTCGTCCCATCTCAAACACTTGACATCTTTCGGAAGGCGCAGGGACTAGCGGCATGATGTTCGGCATAAATTGAGAAGACTGGGATCTTATGTGTTGTTTTATCATGTTATGTATTTTCTTTTCTATGAACCTTGTTTGAGTCTGTTTGGTGTGTGTATTATGTGATTGTAAGCGGTTGAACCGCCATGTGGACCCTTTTATCGTTATGGAATAAAGAACCGTTTGTCGTTTTCAATAATGATTGGAGTACTATAATAATTATGATAAGTCTTGATAAGTAGTGCATCTAGGAGGATTGGATCATTAGACCACCCCTAAGTACTCATGTGTATGTGATTTCGTTCCGGAACATAGTCATTTCATGGTAATTATGTCGGTAACCACAAAGTGGTGATCCGGAAAGTCCAAATAGTACAACAACAATGATATGAACATATTCCTATGGCATTATAATATGCAAAGGAATACAAACTATGAATTATGAATACCTGTCAACTAAGTCAAAATGTATGATAATCTGTCAATCTGGTATTGCTTTCAGCGAAATGTCGAAAGCAGGAATGAGCAGAAGTCGTCAGGATGACCATGACGGAGATGATGATCATGATGATCGCTCTGTTCATAGTAAAAGGGAAGAACCTCTTACGACTGAACAATTGAGACAGATAGAACAGGAAGAAAGACTTCAGGAGCTTATAGCTCAAGGAATCTCTAAAGCGTTTCCTTCATTGGTCGCTAAAGAGAAGAGACAAGGAAAGACACACGTTGGTTCAGAAAGATCCAGCGAACCGCCAAGAAGCAAAACTGCTGTTTCTAGATCCAAGGAGTCTAAAAGATTCCGATCACCAATAGCTGAGTCTCAAACTGGCTCATCAGCTCATAGCAGAATTCGAAACCGTCGGAGCCCCAGTCCCGATTATGAAGATCGTCCAAAGCGGACCAGAAGAAGGTCAAGGAGCAAGGAATATAAGACCAAAAAGGAGGAAAGGAGAGGGTGTTCCTATAAGACTTACATGGCCTGCAAGCCTGGTATTTTAAAGGGAGACAAAGGGGCTACTGATGCCCTGAATTGGTTAGAAGAAACTGAGGCAGCCCTGGATATTAGCAACTGTGCTAGCAGGGACAAGGTAAGGTTTGCGTCCCAATCTTTCAAAGGGGCAGCATTAAACTGGTGGAAGGTGGAATTGAATCGACTTGGGAAGGAAAGAGCCTATCGTATGAGTTGGAGAGAGTTTCGGGCAGTAGTTATGGAAAAGTTTATTCCAGAGAATGAGGCTGAGAGATTGGAAAATGAGTTCATTAACTTAAGAATGAATGGATCCGACTACATGACCTATATCAATAGGTATAATGAACTGTTGAATTTAGTACCTCACATGGCGGATACTGAGACTTCCAAAGTCAGGAGGTTCATTTGGGGATTAAGCCCCGAGATAAGAGCGAATGTGAGATCCGCTCGTCCTAACACTTTGGCATCCGCTATAAGTCTGACCGGTACTCTGGCAGATGAATGGATCCGGACAGCGGGAATCAAAGTAGACACCTCCGAAAATAAAAGAAAAGGTGGTGAAAGAGGTCATGACTCCAAGAGGGGTAAATTTGGAAGGAATGACCAAGGAAGAAGAAATGATGGGAGGGATTTCAAAGGACCGCGGGCAGAGACTTGTAAAAATTGTGGGAAAGCAGGGCACGCGCACCAACACTGTAGGTCACCAGTAGTCTGCTTCTACTGCAAGGAAAAAGGGCATAGAAGTTGGGAGTGTCCACAAGGGAAGAAGAAAAGGGATGAACAGAACAAAGGCATGGGAACTTCAAAAGGTACACCCCGACTCTATATCATGACCGCCGAAGAGGCACGTGTGAATGATGACGTGATCTCTGGTATGTTTTCTGTCAATAATATGATTGTTAGCATTTTATTTGATTCTGGTGCTAATAGGAGTTTTGTATCCTCTGCCTGTATCCCTAGACTAAAATGTATTACACATAAGTTAGATATACCTTATGTTGTAGAAACTGCTAATGGCCATAAGATTAGTATCTCTAAAGTAATTAGAGATTGTCGTTTAGAGCATGAGAACACTACTTTTGAACTCGAACTTCTCCCTATGGAACTAAGTGAATTCGATATAGTCCTTGGAATGGATTGGCTCACACGACATCAGGCGAAGATTCGTTGTGCCGATAAAATGTTAGAATTTAAGTCTGCAGACGACAAGATTCACACGATCATTGGAGATAGGAAAACAAAACCAATGAGAATAATCTCCAGATTGAAAGCGGGAAAATGCATTAGAAAGGGTGATCAAGCTTATCTAGCAAATTTAATTGAGACACCTCGAGAAAAGAAATTGGAAGAAGTACCTATTGTCTCAGAATATCCGGATGTGTTTCCTGATGAACTACCTGGATTGCCCCCAAAACGACAAGTGGAGTTTCAAATCGAACTTGCACCTGGAACGTCTCCAATAGCAAAGGCACCATACCGACTGGCACCTTCTGAAATGCAAGAACTAAGGAATCAACTTCAGGAACTTCTCGAGAAAGGGTTCATCAGACCCAGTTCGTCACCCTGGGGAGCGCCGGTACTCTTCGTGAAAAAGAAGGATGGCTCAATGCGGATGTGCATCGATTACCGCGATCTCAATCGAGTAACCATCAAAAACAAGTACCCTTTGCCTAGAATTGATGACTTGTTCGATCAATTACAAGGAGCTAGTTATTTCTCAAAAATCGATTTGAGATCAGGGTATCATCAAGTCAGAGTCCGTGAAGAGGACGTCCCAAGAACAGCTTTCAGAACAAGATATGGCCATTATGAATTTACAGTTATGCCCTTCGGATTAACTAATGCGCCAGCAATATTCATGGATCTAATGAATCGGGTGTGCAAGCCATATCTTGACAAGTTTGTAATCGTATTTATTGATGACATCTTGATTTATTCTCGCACTCGGGAAGAACATGGTGAACATTTGAGAAAGATATTGGAATTATTGCGATCTGAGAAACTTTATGCAAAGTTTTCCAAATGTGATTTTTGGCTAAGAGAAGTACAATTTCTGGGTCACGTGGTCAGCGAGTCCGGGATTCAAGTAGACCCATCGAAAGTAGAAGCGATTGCTAAATGGGAGCAACCAAAGAGTCCTACCGAAATCCGGCGATTCTTAGGACTAGCTGGTTACTATCGGAGATTTATTCAGGATTTCTCAAAGATAGCCACACCATTAACTTCCCTTACTCAAAAGAACGTGAAGTTTGATTGGAAACCCAAGCATACAAATGCCTTCGAATTGCTCAAACAGAAACTAATCTCTGCTCCTATACTTTCATTACCAGAAGGAACTGAAAACTTTGTGGTATATTGCGATGCTTCTATCAATGGACTCGGATGTGTTCTGATGCAGAAAGATAAGGTAATTGCTTACGCATCTAGACAACTCAAAAAGCATGAGAAAAACTACACCACACATGATTTAGAGTTAGGAGCAATCGTTTTTGCTCTTAAGATTTGGAGACACTACCTGTACGGAGCCAAATTTGTAGTATACTCCGACCACAAAAGTTTACAACACTTATTCAGTCAAAAAGAGTTGAATATGCGACAAAGACGCTGGATGGAAGTGCTGAGTGATTATGATTGCGAGATCAAGTATCACCCAGGCAAGGCCAATGTAGTGGCAGACGCTTTAAGTAGAAAGGAAAGAATCAAGCCACTCCGAGTTCGAGCCTTGAGACTGAATGTAAGTGTAGATTTAATTGGAGAAATCATCGAAGCACAAAAGAAACAAATGGCTGACTCAAATGTTGACAGGGATGAGATGATGACTGTTGTAAGGAAACTAACAAGAGAGACGGATGGTATCCTAAGACTAGGCAAACGTATATGGGTGCCTAAAGAAGGAGGATTACGTGAGGTAATTCTCCGGGAGGCTCACAAATCCAAGTACATGCTCCATCCAGGAGGTGACAAAATGTACCAGAATTTGAGAGCAAATTATTGGTGGCCAGGAATGAAAAAGGCAATTGCTGCCTATGTTGAAAAATGTCCAATTTGTCTACAAGTAAAGGCTGAACATCAGAGACCCGCCAGACGTCTTCAGAGAATAGAACTTCCCGAGTGGAAATGGGAAGAAATTACCATGGATTTCGTGACGAAGCTTCCAAAAACTAGAAGCGGGAACGATGCCATTTGGGTAGTAGTGGACCGTTTGACAAAAACTGCTCACTTCCTACCAATGGCAGAAACTTACAATGGGAAGCAACTCGCAAAGCTGTTTGTAAACGAAATCATATCAAAGCACGGAGTGCCGAAGTCTATTATCTCTGATAGAGATACTAGATTCACTTCTCATTTTTGGCAAAGCTTTCAAGAAGCAATGGGGACTAAACTGAAGTTTAGTACAGCCTATCACCCCCAAACTGATGGGCAAAGCGAGAGAACCATTCAAACATTAGAAGATATGCTGAGAGCTTGTGTTATAGAATTTGGTGGTAGCTGGGATGATCATCTTCCACTAGCTGAATTTTCATACAATAACAGTTACCACACCAGCATTCAAATGGCACCGTTTGAAGCATTGTATGGCAGAAAGTGCCGGACACCAGTATGTTGGTCTGAAGTGGGAGAAGGTCAACTTACCGGACCTGAATTAATAATGGAAACTACTGAAAAAGTTAGGGAGATTCGTAAAAGACTTAAAACCGCTCAAGACCGACAGAAGAGCTACGCAGATCGGCGTAGGAGACCACTTGAGTTTGCAGAAGGGGACATGGTGATGTTAAAAATATCACCCTGGAAAGGTATAATCCGATTTGGCAAAAGAGGAAAACTGAGCCCACGATATATCGGACCTTTCAAGATAATATCAAGAGTTGGAAAAGTGGCTTATCAGCTAGAATTGCCTGAGGAACTTAGCGGAGTTCACGACGTGTTTCATGTATCAAATCTACGAAAATGCATGGTCGATGAAGCTCTCGCGGTTCCGTTGAAAGAAATCAAGATTGATAAAAAGTTGAACTTCACCGAACAGCCTATCGAGATAATGGAACGAATCACGAAGAAACTTCGCAAGAAAAGGATCCCAATGGTAAAAATCAAATGGGACGCTAGACGTGGTCCCGAATATACGTGGGAATCTGAGGAAGACATGAGAAGAAGATACCCCAAGCTATTTAGTTAATGACTAACGAATTCCGGGACGAAATTCCTTTAAGGGGGAGAGAATGTAACATCTGTGTCTAAAACGATTATCCGAGTTGGAATTTCCCTATGAGAAATGAATAAAAGTTTCTGAATAACGATTTGAGGCGGTACGCCTAGGATGGGGATATCCTAGGCGGTACGCGCCCCATTTGATAAGCGGGTCGGGTTGCGGCACCCACCGGATCCTCGGTTACCCGAATCTGAAAATCCGGGCGGTACGCCCCAGGTAGGACGTTTTGGGGCGGTACGCCTCCAGTCCAGGTCGATAGAAACAAGGAATTTGGCCTTTATAGCCTTACACACTTGTGATCATTTGCTCACATCTGGCCAAGAGCTCCGTGTTGCTATCTCCAGACCTCTGTTGCTATCATTTTCCAACCTTGGGGGCTAAAGGAGAAGGAACTCTTCATAGTGATATTGAATCACTTGGGGAAGGCTAAGGAGTGTGGGAAACCAGATTCAAAGCTACACAAGCATTATTGCTGGGAGTGGGATTGAGGACTGGAGAAGACAAGGAAATCAGAAAAGCCCGGTTGTACAAGAAAGCCTTCACAAGGTACAACTCTCTTATGCATGCATGTTGATCTCTTTCCTTAAATGGAAACTTTACAATTTAAGATCACTTAAATCCAGAGTTGATTAGTGTATCAAAATAAGAAATGAGTCATTGGGACATAGGGATCCTGTCCCAAATGAAATCTGTACGAAACGGGGGGTCGAAACAATGAAAATTACCATATTTGGAAAGCTCGGGAATTGGGGTTATGTCTTGGTTTAGGAATTAGACCACAAATGAACCCCTAATTGACCCCTCGGAATAATATGAAACTGATCTAGTAAGAATTCTGGACTCAAAACGCCAAAATATGAAAATGGCACTAAAAGACAAAATAGTCGGGCCCCTGTTCACAGATGGGGGCGTACCGCCCATAATCTCTGCATGCAGAGCGGTACGCCCAGGGAAGTAAAACAGAAACTGGAATCTCAGATTCCAGCGTACCGCCCAGGAACTTATGAATCGGCGCGGTACGCCCGGATTTGAAATCTGGAAATCAGTCGACCATTTGAAGCGTACCGCCCAGAAATGTAAACTTCCAGGCGGTACGCCTATGAAGAAAAATGACAGAATGTTTAGCCAATTTTGGATGAACCAAAAATTATCGAGACTGATCCAGTAACTGTATTTTATGCTAATCTCAACCTGAGAATGATATGGGACATGTTAGCCTCGTATATGACGAATATGAACATGATAACGATGATAGGTTGCTAGAAATCAAAGAGAAGATATTTTCTCGGATATTCTGTCTAGCCACCGTTTCTGACTTCTTTGTGTGAGTCCTCTGACTTCTCTCATAGAATTAACTGTTTAAGATCACGATTCTGTTTGATGTATTTGTTATATCTGTTATGAACTTATCCTGTCAAGCACTGTTAGTTTGGAAATGCCCTGTGTGGGTTATTATATACTTTCTGGTCATTATGATTGAACCAATAGGCATATAAGGGATTATAACGGCCATTATAGTTGATTTATCCATGTTCATCCGGATCCTCTAGTATTAGGTAACTAGGGGGAATATGTCCTTATATGTTGAAATGAATTTACTACTCGTAGAGGGATTACGGCTGATTGCGACGTGCCCGTAGAGTACATGAAGTTTGACCTTTGGTGTGACTTGATAATTTCATAACCAACATGCGTTTGAAAACTGTTAACATTATGATAATAGTTAAGACTCACCAACAACATTGTTGTTGACTATGTTATGAATGACTTATGTTGCAGGTAAGCAAGTGTAGGAATGAACCTCTTATGAACTTGGAATGCTACTTGGTTGTTGTTACTATGAACTTGGACTTTGTATGAATTATGAACTATGAATTATGAATTATGAATGTAAATGAAGACATGATAATGACTATGTTTCCTTTGGGTATCATGTATCTTTGTTATTCAGTTCCAGGCCATGTCCGGTGGCTATCGATTCTGTTAGACCGAATAAGAGGTGCAATACATCCTCGCTCATGAGTCGGTCTAAGAGTTTCATATGTGTGGACTGGATGTCCGTTGTATGTGTATGTGTGGGTGATGTTAGAAGCGTTGGCATCTCGGGTAATGATACGGACAGCCGGTCCAACGCCCTCCCCCGCACCTGGCAGGGTGCGGAGGAGGGGGGTGTGACACACATTACGTGCCTTTGCGGTCTTGTCAGGGTTATACACCGAGGATGGAGGGCATAGAGTACAGGGAGTGAACCTCAAGGACGTTGCGCACGAGGTGCAGGTCGCGCATCATATGTATAGGGCAGTGATGATGCCTCGGGTTATGAGGGAGACTTTAGACCGAGTGGTTCAGATTCAGGACCGAGTGGTTCAGATTCAGGCATGGCAGTGCCAGATGTTGATTGGGATTGCAGCCCGTTTGGACTACCATGACCACCCTCCATTTCCACAGGCACCGGCTGGTCAGGGCGACGTTCAGGACGAGGCAGAGGATGATGATGATGACATGGCTGGTGTTGAGGATGAGGAGGACAATTAGTGAGGTAGGGTTTTGATGATGAAATTTAGTTTTTTATTTTTATTTTTTTTATGGTGATGTACTCATGAATACTACTTTATTTGTTTTTATGTTTGCTTGTGATGGCGTACTATTTTGTTATGTTCGTTGTGATTGTGATGATGTCGATTGATCGTGATATCGAATGATATGTATTATTACGTTTACATTTCTAAACAACGTTTATATAACCACTACAAACAAGATAAACATCACATTACCATTAAGTCATCAGCAGCATATGACGTATTCACATAATTCACACATCCCCTTCTCTCTCTCACTCTCACAGATACACGATATAACACACACAGTTATTCAAAAGAAAAAGATAAAGATTTGCAAAGACCCTTTTCATTCATCGTGTAGTTGTATACTTGGACTTATTCAATATTTGATGATGATTGAAGACACTAGTAACAGTAACATTTCCAATGCCAACATTGATGTAAAATCCAAGATTATGTCTCATCCTCAATACCCTCGTTTGTTATCAGCTTATCTTAATTGTCAAAAAAAAATTCGTACCCACCCGAATTTGTAAAAATTAAAAATTTCGAACCGACCAATTAAATTTTCATGAAAAAATGATTCCAAAAATTATAAATTATTTTTAATTTTAAAAAATATAATAAACAAACCAAACAAACACATAACAAAAACAAAAACAAAAACAAAAACAAAAACAAAAAAATATATATTTAACCTATATGTGTATTGTCAAAAACACAGCGTATAGGATCATTCCATTGTCAATCGGTTCAGAGAATGTCAGGTTGTCGCTTAAAAGTCAAATCCGCAGCGTATTTGATAATACGCTACGTAAAAGTCTAACACGCAACGTATTTAATAATACGCTACGTATTAGGATGTCTAAATAGACGCTCCGTTATTAATTGGTAGAAAAACAAAGGGCTATTTCTGCAATTATTAAAGTCTTGGATGGACAAAGACCAAATTATCCTTGGGTTAACGGCTGAGGTGAACAAAAGTTTAACAACGGGCTATTTCTGTAATTAGCGTTTAAAAAAAAGGACGAGAAAGGGCAACATATGTAATTTACTCCTTAAATAATTACTTATTCTTGTCTATTATAGTTTGTAACCATGTAAGAGAGGTTTTTAATGATAAAACAATATAGTTTTATTTAAAAAATGATGAGCTTGAATAGTATAAAGAGTAGATCCGAATGATCTTCTCTTAAAAAACTACTAACTTATTCTAATTTAAAAATATTCAAAGTCTTCACTTCTCCACCAATAATGACCTATGTAATCTCGTGCCAAAGCTAAGTAGTTATCAAAATCTCACTTTCCACACTCTCAAATCCCAACTTTCAGCTCCCACTCTCCCCCATCCCCATGCTCTCCTCTCCCACCTCCCACCTCCGCCGCCAGCTATGGTAGTCGCCGGACCTCCACGTTTTCCGGCGACCCTCCTCCTTATTGCTCTCTCCCTCTTATGGTTCACCACCACCATCATTTTCATTTTCAAACAACCGCCAACTCAAGATCACCACCATCGCATTCTACCGCCCGTGAGATTTGACTTCTCACTATTCGTTTCTAGGCGGCACCACCACCGGAAAATCGGGCGTGGCCCGTTTGTGTCGTGGTCCGCACTTGACCCACGATATGACGTTGAGAAGCACCTTGTACCGACCGGTCCGAACCCGCTGCACCACTGAGGGTTCATGAGTTCATCAAAGGTTTTTCAGTTTTGTGTTTGTTTGTGTTGTATTACTTGATACAAAAACATTTATTAAGATGAACTATAGATGTATTATTCTATTCGTAATATAATTGTGTTTAGAAGCGATCGATAACTTATCATTATAAACTTGAAAAATATCATATATACATATATACGTACGTAGCTTATACCTTCTTAAGAAAATGCGGTATCTTATAAGTTTATATAATTGTATAAACTCGACTCGGCTATTTACGAATGGTGTACATACGTGTTTAAAGTATATGTTTGTTGATGCAAGTAGGAGATGATACACTAAGGGTCTGTTTGGTATTGAGGTAAGGGAATGAACGAGAGAATGAAATGGTCGAGGGAATATAATAGTTCATTACCATATTATCGTCATGTTTGGTTATTACGTGGCAATGAAATAAATCAATGCTTTGTGTTCTTTAATAGGTAGTAAAAATGAAGTAATCGAATACGATTTTACCAACATTTCCATATAAAATCAATATATTTGTTTTATATTTATATATATACTTTTAAAATTTTATTATTTTTTTAACTTTTAATTATTTTAATTTTATTAAATACTTTAATTTTTATCTATTTTACTTTTATATTTTCTAATTTATTGTTTTTATTTTATATTTTATATTATTCTTTTTCATTTTTATTTTATATTTTATTTTCGTTTTATTTTTACATTTTTTTTTAATTTTTTTTATTCTTAATTCTAATTTTTTTTTGGTTATGTCAGATATTAAGAAAAAAATCAAACTGAATAAAAATTTTCATTCCATTATTTGAAAGAATCGGAAAAAACTTCCATCTCTCAAAGGAATGCGAATCTTTAGAAATGGTAGGAACCACAATCCTTATCATGTAATGGTAAATTTCATTCCAATTTGTTATCTAACATGTTATTTTTCATTATGATGTAATGACTTATTCCATTTCACCATTCATTTCTGCACACCAAACACTATCTAAGAGCCGGGGAGGGGGGGGGGGGGGGGCGTGAAAACGTATATACTACGGCTCTTCTTTGTAATTTTCTCATAACTTAAATAACCTAAAAAGGTATAGGCCCCTTTTAATTTTTTTTATCAAAAAAGATTTTAAAATTTTTGTAAATGCGCTTTTTAGTCTTTTTAGTTTTTATAGTGAGAGTTAGTTTTAATAAACGTCGTTTGAATATCAATATCTGAATGATCGAGTTTGAATTTTTGCGACAGGTTAACATAGATTTTTAAACTAGCACATCTTAACCACATCCATTATAAGTAACCTAACTCTTTTTTGGCCCCCACTTCAGACAAATTCTAGATCCGTCACTGTACACAAGCATGTCAGGTCGGAGAGAGTGACATCAATTTCAACATAGATATATGATCAATGTTTTTCATCGTGTGTGTCGTACACAAGGCATCTTAACTGGTCCAATCTATATACAAGATAAGAATCGGTTGTTTACTTGTGTATTCAAAGGAATCTTCATAGGTAACATGTGAGTGCTTAGTGTCTATCTCACTCTTGTTTTATCAAAGGGAGTGTTAGTGATTTTAGTGTCTATCAGATAATTTTAGTTTTCATGTAACTGGATTTGCTTAAGAACAAAGTAAAAGCATGTATCTACATTATACAAGTCTAAAAATTCGAAATGTAAGCTTGTATACGACCGTATCGGCGGCTTCTGCAACTTGGAACCTAAACTCTAAGGGTTCGGAGACGGAGCCCCTGGTAGTGGGGTCCAAATGGTAAAACCCCCGGTGACGATCAAATTGTAAAGTTGCGGGATATCTTAAATTATCAGTCTCTAAAACTTAGCGGATATCTTAAATTATCAGTCTCTAAAACTTAGCGGATATCTTAAATTATCATCAAATTTGTACTTGAACCCTCATACATTTTACACTGATAAGGGAAGTTAACAATTTACCTTGAAAATGTCCAATAAACCGGTTATATGATAAAAACATCAAACAAGATACAAAACACCGAAGTATTATTTCCTTTTTCATTATTTTTTCATAATAATAATTAAAGAGGCAAACGTGGTAACATAGGAGAACACTTGTTTGTTGTGATAAAACCTAGAGTTCTAACTTCATAAACTTATAGCAATCTATTCCTACGGTAGAGATGAAGAACTGATCCACATTAGGGTCAACGGTAATTCTAGCAGGGCTAGTGGTGTGTAATGACATAGGCCTAGAGCCATTACATTTTACGTAATCGACCCTGGACACTACTGCAACGTTATGAGCTTCTTCGACAAAGTTAAAGACGAGCACATCACCCGCTTTGATGGTTTGCTGTGCTGCCCACCAATGGTAAAAGTTTTCACTTGACGGCAAAGCCCACCCGAATCCATCACCGACAATAAGCTCTTTTGCGAAGTAGCCACGGAACTCCATGGATGCAACCACCATGACCATGACCACAAGCATGTTTAACTTTGATCTTGCCATATTTTGATCGAGTGGTATCAATTGAATGGACTCTAGAATTGTTTGTAGATTAAATGTACTATGATGTAATGGACTCTTGGAACTTGGTTTCCTATTTAAAGGAAAAATGGTTGTAGGTTATATAATTGTTAGATTTAATGATAGTTAATGTTTTGAGGTTTGGCGTTTCATAAAAATAAAAATACCTAATAAAGTATAAATAAATTTATGTATATTAAAATAGCGTTATAAGTAATATCTCAAGTTCACATTGAACGGTTTCGTTGAGCTCTTAATTAGGCAATTATACTTAATTTCTAAACCACTCCTCATAAGATGGGAATTGCTATCTTTTACAAGTGGGCATGTTATCTTTACATATCGCTATACTAATCAGTTTAAACTAAATGTAGATCACAGATACTCACTACGAGAAACTGAAGCTACAGTAAGCTACGGTGACGAGAACTGGGTGGTCTATAGCGACAACATGTCATCGCCATAGGTCTTTCATGGCTTTCGAGACGACAAGTTGTTGCCAAAATTCTCCTCACCAAATGTTTGAGTACGCTATAGGGTTTATATTTCATCACTATATATATATCGTCACCATATGTCCAACTACACTCGTCTTCGCAATATGTTCGTGACAAAAGGTTTTACGAGAAAATAAATAAATAAATTTATAGTGTCGTTAACGTATCACTATAGAGTTTAATTATTTAATTATTTAAAATGAATGTACCGTACATCGACGACTGTCCTTACAATATATTCAACCTTTCTTTTATTCATTATATAAGATCTCCATAACTTATTTTCAATTTTAGTTTGTAATTTTTGTATACTAATAATATACGGGCCCAGCCCAATAAACGCGGGCCATGAAGTCATGTGCCATTGAGTTGATTTAAGGATTATATTTGTGTATGAATGTACGTATAGGTGGAATAAACAAAATCGGATAGCTATTCTGTATACATGTGTTATCCTCGAGGCAAAACATGAGTAGTATAATCTAGGGAAAACTTTGTAAAAAGGTAACCAACTTTAAAAAGTGTTCCAATTTAGTCACTCATATTTTTTTTGTTCTATTTAAGTCACTCAAGTTTTGGTGGATGTTCTAAAACTAGGTTTTTTTACCTTTTTAACAGGTTGTCATGATGACATGACATTTTTTTTGTTTTTCTTTTATTAAATTGTTGATGTGGACTAAACTTATTTATTTACCTTTAAAAAATAATTTTAAACTTTTTTTTCCTTTTCTTTAAATCACACTAAAAATCAAGTAATAATTACTTATTTTTTTCTCGTAAACCATACCAAAAATCACACTAAAATTCAATTTATGGCTAACGATTTTTTCCTTTAATTACAGTACCAAAACTAAATAAATCACACATTATAATGCAGTACCAAATCTAAACCAAAATTCTAAATGAACTGGAAAATTTTTAAAACCAACCAATGTTCATATTTTTAACAAAATTCAAAACCAACGAAGTTCCAAGCAATTTCTCAATCTAGAATTCATACCAAAGTTCTAAATAACAAAATTCAAAACAAAAAAATTCCAAAACAAAGTTCACACGAATCTTCAATCATTATACTAGCCAACATTCTCACAAGTCACACTTTTTGAAGCACGTCTTTTAGAAAACATCCATCTAAACAAATAACTTTTCTGCACCCGTTGATCCATCCATCTTTAACACCCTTAAAACAAATATAATAACTACTAAAATAAGTATCTCCATTTTCCGTTGTATTCACACCCATCTTCACAGTACTCCCGGGGTTTGTTTCTAATATCTATTCTTTATAATCCGAAAGTCTTGTATAATGTTCTTTCAACCCACCTTCAAACTCATCCAATACCTTCTTCTTTGCTCTACTACATTGACCAATACTAACCCTGCATTCGTAATTCTTCATGACATCTTCTTGTATATCCCTTAAACTTATTTCAGGATTTTCAATTATTTTCTTAAAATATCGTTTGGCAATCCAAGAATATGTAATAAGAGAACCCAAATAAAACTTTCTTGAGCATGTATGCTTCTCTTCTAGTGATTTTATTTGGAAAAAATCCTCACTTTTTATCCGAGAGGCCCAAAGCCTAAATGGACATTTCCAAACCTTCTTTTTGTTCCCTTCACCATCATATTCGATTTCTTCTTTCCCACATCTTACCAACAACCTATTATTGTCGTTTACCACAAACACTAATTGATAACCATTTGAAACCCCATAATCAATTAAGCTCTATTTTAATTGTGTAGGACTTTCAAATTTCATTCTTATCATAGACTTCATCAATTTCCAATCCATATTAGGATCATAGCAGGGATACACAACATCACCTTCATAATTATGCTCATCACTATTGCTCTCATAATTTTATTCACTTGCACTCCAGTCTTTAACAGAAATAGTATCATCTATTGGTTGGTTCATGATAGTACCAGCATCTTTGTTCTCATCATCCTTATCATAACAAAGTAAACTCAAAAAAGGATCATTTATTGGATGGTTCATGATAATACCATCATCATCTATATTCATCTTTACCTGTAAGATATGAATAAAGTATGAGATAAAAAAACAAACAATAATCATCTGACAAAGTTATTAAACAAATAATATGAACACAGATGAAATCAAATATTATCGATCGAATAAGTATGAGATAAACTTATATGAATCAAGTGACACTTAGCCCAACCTTCATATTCATGATTGACTTTTATAAATTAACTAATGAGATAGTCAAATATTATATACTCATCGATTGAACCAAGTATGAGATAAACATATATTAATGATATCCAATCAAGAGAAAAAAAACCTAGGAAAACAATAAAACTTAAATAAGAAGAAATCGAATCTTTAAACCTGTTATTCAAATAGTCGATGGTATCTCAACAAAAGGAACTTGGACAATCGTTGATGTCTCAGGAAACGAAGATGGTACTCAGAAATGAATATGAAGGTTCAAAGACGTCGATCTCTTTTTTTTAGGTTTTGGAGAAAGAATAGAATATGATCGGTCTTTGCGATTTAAATTAAGAAAACTAATTAAATAAAAGAAAAATAAAAAAATGCCATGTCATCATGGCAACCTGTTAAAAAGGTAAAAAAACCTAGTTTTAGAACATCCACCAAGACTTGAGTTACTTAAATGGAACAAAAAAAGTATGGGTGACTAAATTGGAACACTTTTTAAAGTTGGTTACCTTTTTACAAAGTTTTCCCTATAATGTAGCTATAAACTAATTAACAAATAAATGACATTTCATATAGATAATTTAAACCCACTTTAATAAAAGAAAGTTGAATCTAAACTTTGTTTTAGTTACTATATATAGTCTTGAGTTACAGATCATCTAATCAACTCGTTTATTTAGTTTGGTCATCTGTTTAAAACAAAAAACTGACCATTGTAATCGAACCCATAAATACTAGTATTAGTTAAAGTTAATAATATAATAAAACTATATGCTTATTTGGCTTGGCAAAATAATAGTAGTAATAGTAATAGTAAGTTAATAATATAATAAAACTGCATGCTTAATAAGCATAAGCTAGAGGTTTAAAATATTAGTTTTCTAATATCTTTGGGTATTAAGAATAACTTTTGTTACATTTTCCGTTAAATTTTAATACAATGACCAACATATCCTTTAAAGTTTAAATCTACAAGTTTTTGATGCGTTTTATTACTTTACTACTAAGCTATCTCATAAAAACTATCAAATCCCTTTTTACTCAATTCAACACATCGCCATCACAATCCCATCAATTATCATCAGCACCACCACAATAATCACCATCACCACCACAACCACAATTCATCACGCTGCTGGAGGATGGAATCATCACTAAATATATTAACAAAAAATAGTGTCACTAGAATATTACAAAAGGATAAATGTTAGCTTAAGAATGGGATAAATGGACCGATAGGACGGAATCAATCGCTAACACAATGGGGAGGAGGAGAATCGTATTAAATTTTTAAGATTTCATTTGGGTTTAGATTAACAAAATGCCACGTGGATTTCATATGAAATTTAACACCCATTATTTTTTATTTTTCACAAAAGTCAAATCGTCAAAGAAAGCCAAAACAAAAATAGCACCACCATCCCAGCTTAAGGCTCTAAATGAATAGAACGTTTAACGAATCGTTCGTAAACCATTCGACGGAAAGTTTATTTATGTTTATTCGTTTAATAAATGAACAGACATGAACAAGAACAAAAATTATGTTCGTTTAATTAAATTAAAGAGCACAAATGTAGGTCACGTTCCTTTAATTATGTTCATGTGAGAAAATATAATTATATTAGGTAGTGTTTTGTATGCAGGAATGGAGGGTGAAATTGAATGGATCATTATATCGGAATGAAAAAATAACATGTTTGGTAGCACACTAGAATAGAATGGAACATTACATAAGAAATGTGATTCCTTCCATTTCTAAAGATTTTCATTCCTTAGTGGAGGGTGTTTTTTTAATTCCTTCAAAGGATAAAATGAAAATTTTATTCAATTTCATTTTTTTAGAATTAAAAAAAAGGTAAAAAGTACGAACAAAAGTATAAAAATGAAAAAAAATAATAATAAAATATAAAAATGAAAAAAATAGAATAAATATAAAATACAGTAGATAAAAAATAGTAAAAATAAAAGTAAAATAGAAAATAAAAATAAAAATAAAAATAATTAAGAAAAGAGAAACATTAAAATTAAAATAAATTTTAATAAAAAGTTAAAAATTAAAATACAAAAAATAAAAAATATATATAAATATAAATAAAATATATATCAATTTTAAATGTAAATGTTGGTAAAATTGTATTCGACTATTTCGTTTTCACTAACTATCAAACAACACAACGCAATGATTTATTTAATCCCCATATGGTAACCAAACATGATGATGTAATGGTAATGATCAATTTCATTCCCTTGACCATTCCATTACTTTGTCCATTCCATTACCTTATCCATTCCATTTCCTCTTTCATTTCATTGCCTCATACCAAATAAACCCTAGTCATAATACTTAATTTGTTGATTTTTTTTTCAGAAATAGTTGTTTTCTATAAAATCTTTTCAAAAATAGGATTTTTTTTCTTTTTTACATTTATAGTAATTTCGCAGTTTGGAACTGCAAATTTAGGGTCGGGATTCAGGTTCGGAGTAGAGAATCTTGGATGGGTTAGCCATGTCACCCATTTCGCAGTTGGCAACTGCTAAATGTCAGAAAAAAGCAAATTCGCATTTGCTAACTGCGAATTCAGCTTCATTAAACCCTACTTCGCAGGTGCCAAACACCATTTGTAAGTAAATAATATTTTTTTGAACGAAAACCAAACAAACAATAATTGTTGTTCGTCTTGAATGCAAAGAACCAACATGCATACTAAAGTTCTAATAATTTTTTTTAACTATAAATATCTTGGTATACTAACCTGTAAACACACTTATTAAAGCTTGACAAGATTGCACTGCAACCTGCAAACACTATATGCATAACAACCTGTAACCTGCAAACACACTTATTAAAGTTCTGACAAGATTCACTATAATTACAGAATTGATTGATCGTATGCATTCACTACAACTTATCACTATAATTACTGACAATTTGCAGTTGGTAGATGCGAAATATATTTACTTTGTTGATTCGCAAGTCCTAACCGCAGATTGTTTTTTTAATGAATTCGCAGTTCTCAACTGCTAAGTGTGCTGACATGGCAAGATTCCACAATTCGAACAAGAATCCCGAACCTAATTTCGCAGTTCCCAACTGTGAAATTACTATAAATGTAAAAAAAACTAAAAATTTCCTATTTTTGAAAAGATTTTATAGAAAGAAACTATTTCTAAAAAAATTCTAATTTATTAATTACAATTTGTTTATGTGACTAAGGTTTAAATAGCATATTTTCTTAATATGAGTGTTCTCTTTAGATTAAATATAAAAGCACTTGATTTTAAATATGCATGCACAACCAGTCATGTTTATTTAATAAGTTTATATGTTTCAATTTGAAAGCGTATATCATAACACACTGTGTTTTGACATTGTGATTTAAGACCCTAGTTAATCCATAAATGATATGGAACATAAACTTCAAGGGTTCGGAGGCGAAGCCCCTGGTAGTAGGATCCTAGGGAGCAACCCTTAGTGAGGTCCAAAGGGTAAAGCCCCTAGTGACATTCAAGATGTAAAGTTGCTTGATTTAAGCTTCGAAAATAAATTTTATCTTTGGAAGAAATTTAGTTTTGGAAGTAACTTTGGTCTTGGAAGCAATTTGTTTCAGAAGTATATATATTAATTACCTTTAAAAGACTTTTAGCCTTAGAAGTAAGTCTATACTTCGGAAGTAACATGGTCGATAGGTCTCATCCAAAGAGAAGTTCTGTGAATCTGACAGTTGTAACCGTCATCTAAATCGTTACAATGATTCAACCCTTATATAAAGAACATTTTGGTCAGATAGTGATTGCATGACTCGAAGATAATATAAATACTCAATCTCCAAACCTTACATGATAAATCTTATAGTATCTAGGGATGAGCGTTTGTTACCGAATACCGGTACCGGTACCGACCGAAAAATAAACGATACCGGTACCGGTACTCGATTTTTTTTAGTTTTGAAACCGGTAGTAACCGGTACCGGTAAAAACCGTAAAGTACCTAAATGAGTACCGGTACCTAGAATAAGGATAATTTTTTTTAAACTTGTAGGTACTTAGCATCGGCTTTGCTTGAGCCGATCACCTCTAGGCCGTTCATACGGTGCATAGCGATATTTAATTAATACATGAAGATTCTTTCTTGGAATAGAACTGCATAGCCATATGTAATCAAAACATGAAGATTCTTTTTTGGTAAAGAAAGAACATGAATGGAACATGATTATTTGGGAAAGATGTTTGATATAATAAAGTAATAAAAGAACGTATGTTTTAATTTGTAATCTTCTATTTCAAAGTTACACTGACACAATATTTCTTGTTATATTAAGCTTAAATTGTGACATTGTGTATCGCAAGTCCCAACCAGATGCTACCGTGCTTATATATAAAAACGATAACATAATACACTCTTGAATTATAACAACACATGATAAATTATAGGGTTTTGAATTTAGAAAGTAGGAAGAACATGGAACATGAAACTAGAAATTTTATAGTTTCAGTCCTTATAGAAAGAAAAAAAACCAAAGTGGACACCAAACCGGTACCGTACTGAAAACCCAGTACCGTACCGAAACGTTCGGTATCGGGACTGGTACCCACATTTCATTAAATTCGAAACGGTTACTAACCGATACCGGTACAGTCTCGAGCTCATCCCTATATCATCAAACTTGTACTCGAAACCTCATCCATTTTACATTGATCAGGGAAACAACAATTTACCATGAAAATGTCCAACAAATTAACAGGTGATATGATATAAACGTCAAACAAGATACAAACCACTTAAGTATTATTTTCTTTTTTATATTTATTTCATAATAATAATTATATAGGCAAACGTGGTAACATAGGAGAACACTTTGTTGTGATGAAACCTAGAGTTCTAACTTCATAAACTGATAGCAATCCATTCCTACGGTAGAGATGAAGAACTGATCCACATTAGGGTCGATGGTAATTCTAGCAGGGCTAGTGGTGTGTAATGACATAGGTCTAGAGCCATTACATTTAACGTAATCGACCCTCGACACTACTGCAACGTTATGAGCTTCTTCGACAAAGTTAAAGACGAGCACATCACCAGCTTTGATGGTTTGGTGTGCTACCCACCAATGGTAGAAGTTTTCACTTGACGGCAAACTCCACTCGAATCCATCACCAACAATAAGCTCTTTTGCGAAGTAGCCATGGAACTCCATGGATGCAACCACCATGGCCATGACCACAAGCATGTTTAACTTTGATCTTTTCATGTTTTGATCGAGTGGTATCAATTGAATGGACTCTAGAATTGTTTGTAGATTAAAGGTATTATGATGTTATGGGCTCTTGAAACTTGGTTTCCTATTTAAAGGAAAAAATGGTAGTAGGTTGTATAATTATTGGATTTAATGATAGTTAATGTTTTGAGGTTTGGCGTTTCATAAAAATCAAAATACCTATTGATGTAGAAATAAATTTATGTGTATTAAAAAAGTGTTATAAATAATATCTCAAGTTCACATTGAACGGTTTCGTTGAGTCGTTAATTAGGTGATTACACTTAATTTCTAAACCACTCCTGACAAGATGGGAACTGGCATCTTTTATAAGTGGGCATGTAATTTTTACATATCGCTATACTAATCAGTTTAAACTAAATGTAGATCACAGATACTCACTACGAGAAATTGAAGCTACGGTGACGAGGACTGGGTGCTCTATAGCGACAACATGTCCTCACGATAGGTCTTTCATGGCTTTCGAGACGACAAGTCGTTGCCAAAAGTTGTTGGAAAAAATATAGGAAAAATATGTATTTTTTCCCTAACTTTGGACATAATTATATATATGTAGATATAATAATTAGATGAGTTATTTGATATGGTTGAATAGCCTAGGAAAAGAGCTTTCCAACGAGATATTAAACGTCCAAAGTGATTAAGAGGTAAATGAAATATTAAACTATTAAGAGGTTTTGGTCAGATGGTTGTTTTGGGGCTGATCCATTAAGAGGTTTTTGTCTTAGCGATTAAGACATTTTCCATTAAGAGGTTGCGAAACAAACGCTCTTAACCTGGATGATTAAGACCTGAACCATTAAAAGATTATTTAGACCCAACAAACAACCCCTCACTCTTGTTTTATCAAAATGGAGTGTCACTGATTTTAGTGTCTATCACAATTAGAAGCATGTATATACATTATATAGCTTAAAGTTTTTGAAAAGCACACTTGCACACGACTGTATCTACTTCTGCAATTCAGAACCTAAACTCCATGGGTTCAAAGGTGGAGCCCCTAGTAGTAGGGTCCTCGGGGAGCAATCCTTAGTGGGGTCTAAAGGGTAAATCCTCTAGTGGCGATCAAGCTGTAAAGTTGCTTGATTTAAGCTTTGAAAATAAATTTTAGCTAGAGAAGTAAGTCTATACTTCGAAAGTAACATGTGCCCTTCCAAAGAGCAATTCCATGACCCTGACAATCGTAACCGTCATCTGTTAACTGTCATCTGAATCGTTACAATGATTCAACCCTTGTGAAAAAAAACACTTTGGTTAGATTTTTGCTAAGATAATTTTCATAAAAAAATCCATATTCGTTATAACATCTTTGTTTTATCCAATTGAATATTTCGATCATACTATCTAAATATTATTTCAACCACCTGATAGTGATTGCACTACTCGAAGATTATCCAAATACTCGATGTCCAAAACTTACATGATATCTCATAGTATCATCAAACTTGTACCCGAACCCTCATCATCTGACATTGATAAGGGAATTCAACAATTTACCATGAAAATGCCCAACAAATTAACCGGTTATATGATATAAACATCAAAAAAGATACAAACCACCGAAATATTATTTCCTTTTTTATTATTTATTTCATAATAATAATTAAAAAGGCAAACGTGGTAACATAGGAGAACACTTGTTTGTTGTGATGAAACCTAGAGTTCTAACTTCATAAACTTATAGCAATCTATTCCTACAGTAGAGATGAAGAACTGATCTACATTAGGGTCAATAGTAATTCTAGCAGGGCTAGTGGTGTGTAATGACATAGGCCTAGTGCCATTACATTTTACATAATCGACCCTTGACACTACTGCAACGTTATGAGCTTCTTCGACAAAGTTAAAGACGAGCACATCACCCGCTTTGATGGTTTGCTGTGCTGCCCACCAATGGTAGAAGTTTTCACTTGACGGCAAAGCCCACCCGAATCCATCACCGACAATAAGCTCTTTTGCGAAGTAGCCACGGAACTCCATGGATGCAACCACCATGGCCATGACCACAAGCATGTTTAACTTTGATCTTGCCATGTTTTGATCGAGTGGTATTAATTGAATGGACTCTAGAATTGTTTGTAGATTAAAGGTATTATGATGTTATGGGCTCTTGAAACTTGGTTTCCTATTTAAAGGAAAAATGGTTGTAGGTTATATAATTGTTGGATTTAATGATAGTTAATATTTTGAGATTTGGCGTTTCATAAAAATCAAAATACCTATTGATGTAGAAATAAAGTTATGTGTATAAAAGAGCGTTATAAATAATATCTCAAGTTCATATTGAACGGTTTTGTTGAGCCGTTAATTAGGGGATTACATTTAATTTCTAAACCACTCCTGATAAGATGGGAATTTGTATCTTTTATAAGTGGGCATGTTATCTTTACATATCGCTATACTAATCAGTTTAAACTAAATGTAGTTCACAGATACATAAGAAATGTGATTTCTTCCATTTCTAAAGATTTCAATTTCTTAGTGGAGAGGTGTTTTTTTTTTATTCCTTCAAGGGATGAGATGAAAATTTTATTCAATTTGATTTTTTTAGAATTAAAAAAAAGAAAAAAAAGGTAAAGAATACGAACAAAAAATGAAAATGAAAAAAATAAAAATAAAATATGAAAATGAAAAAAATAAAATAAATATAAAATACAGTAAATAAATAGTAAAAATAAAAGTAAAATACAAAATAAAAATAAAATAAATAACAAAATAGAAACATAAAATTTAAAATATTTAATAAAAATTAAAATAAAAAAAATTAAATATATATATATATATATATATAAATCAAATATATTAATTTTAAATGTAAATGTTGAAAAAATTGTATTCGATTACTTCGTTTTTACTAACTATCAAACAACACAACGCAATGATTTATTTAATCCCCACATTGTTAACAAACATGATGATGAAATGGTAATGATCCATTTCATTCTGTCGACCATTCAAATCACTTGTCCATTCCATTACCCTTTTCATTTCATTGGCTCATACCGAATAAACCCTAGTCATAATACTAAAATTGTTAATTACAATTTGTTTATGTGACTAGGATTTATAAAGCATATTTTCTTAATATGAGGGTTCTCTTTAATTAAACATAAAATCACTTGATTTTAAATGTGCATGCACAACCAGTCATGTTTATTTAATGAGTTTATATGTTTCATTTTGAAGGCGTATATCATAACACACTGTGTTTTGACATTGTGATTTAAGACCCTATTTAATCCATAAATGATATGGAACCTAAACTCCAAGGGTTTGGAGGTGGAGCCCCCGGTAGTAGGGTCCTAGGGGAGCAACTCTTAGTGAGATTCAAAGAGTAAAGCCCCTGGTGATGATCAAGCTGTAAAGTTGCTTGATTTAAGCTTCGAAAATAAATTTTATCTTTGGAAGAAATTTAGTTTTGGAAGTAACTTTGGTCTTGGAAGCAATTTGTTTCAGAAGTATATATATTAATTACCTTTAAAAGACTTTTAGCCTTAGAAGTAAGTCTATACTTCGGAAGTAACATGGTCGATAGGTCTCATCCAAAGAGAAGTTCTGTGAATCTGACAGTTGTAACCGTCATCTAAATCGTTACAATGATTCAACCCTTATATAAAGAACATTTTGGTCAGATAGTGATTGCATGACTCGAAGATAATATAAATACTCAATCTCCAAACCTTACATGATAAATCTTATAGTATCTAGGGATGAGCGTTTGTTACCGAATACCGGTACGTCCCGGTACCGGTACCGACCGAAAAATAAACGATACCGGTACCGGTACTCGATTTTTTTTAGTTTTGAAACCGGTAGTAACCGGTACCGGTAAAAACCGTAAAGTACCTAAATGAGTACCGGTACCTAGAATAAGGATAATTTTTTTTAAACTTGTAGGTACTTAGCATCGGCTTTGCTTGAGCCGATCACCTCTAGGCCGTTCATACGGTGCATAGCGATATTTAATTAATACATGAAGATTCTTTCTTGGAATAGAACTGCATAGCCATATGTAATCAAAACATGAAGATTCTTTTTTGGTAAAGAAAGAACATGAATGGAACATGATTATTTGGGAAAGATGTTTGATATAATAAAGTAATAAAAGAACATATGTTTTAATTTGTAATCTTCTATTTCAAAGTTACACTGACACAATATTTCTTGTTATATTAAGCTTAAATTGTGACATTGTGTATCGCAAGTCCCAACCAGATGCTACCGTGCTTATATATAAAAACGATAACGTAATACACTCTTGAATTATAACAACACATGATAAATTATAGGGTTTTGAATTTAGAAAGTAGGAAGAACATGGAACATGAAACTAGAAATTTTATAGTTTCAATCCTTATAGAAAGAAAAAAAAACCAAAGTGGACACCAAACCGGTACCGTACTGAAAACCCAGTACCGTACCGAAACGTTCGGTATCGGGACTGGTACCCACATTTCATTAAATTCGAAACGGTTACTAACCGATACCGGTACAGTCTCGAGCTCATCCCTATATCATCAAACTTGTACTCGAAACCTCATCCATTTTACATTGATCAGGGAAACAACAATTTACCAAGAAAATGTCCAACAAATTAACAGGTGATATGATATAAACGTCAAACAAGATACAAACCACTGAAGTATTATTTTCTTTTTTGTATTTATTTCATAATAATAATTATAAAGGCAAACGTGGTAACATAGGAGAACACTTTGTTGTGATGAAACCTAGAGTTCTAACTTCATAAACTGATAGCAATCCATTCCTACGGTAGAGATGAAGAACTGATCCACATTAGGGTCGATGGTAATTCTAGCAGGGCTAGTGGTGTGTAATGACATAGGTCTAGAGCCATTACATTTAACGTAATCGACCCTCGACACTACTGCAACGTTATGAGCTTCTTCGACAAAGTTAAAGACGAGCACATCACCAGCTTTGATGGTTTGGTGTGCTACCCACCAATGGTAGAAGTTTTCACTTGACGGCAAACTCCACCCGAATCCATCACCGACAATAAGCTCTTTTGCGAAGTAGCCATGGAACTCCATGGATGCAACCACCATGGCCATGACCACAAGCATGTTTAACTTTGATCTTTTCATGTTTTGATCGAGTGGTATCAATTGAATGGACTCTAGAATTGTTTGTAGATTAAAGGTATTATGATGTTATGGGCTCTTGAAACTTGGTTTCCTATTTAAAGGAAAAAATGGTTGTAGGTTGTATAATTATTGGATTTAATGATAGTTAATGTTTTGAGGTTTGGCGTTTCATAAAAATCAAAATACCTATTGATGTAGAAATAAAGTTATGTGTATTAAAAAAGTGTTATAAATAATATCTCAAGTTCACATTGAACGGTTTCGTTGAGTCGTTAATTAGGTGATTACACTTAATTTCTAAACCACTCCTGACAAGATGGGAACTGGCATCTTTTATAAGTGGGCATGTAATTTTTACATATCGCTATACTAATCAGTTTAAACTAAATGTAGATCACAGATACTCACTACGAGAAATTGAAGCTACGGTGACGAGGACTGGGTGCTCTATAGCGACAACATGTCCTCACGATAGGTCTTTCATGGCTTTCGAGACGACAAGTCGTTGCCAAAAGTTGTTGGAAAAAATATAGGAAAAATATGTATTTTTTCCCTAACTTTGGACATAATTATATATATGTAGATATAATAATTAGATGAGTTATTTGATATGGTTGAATAGCCTAGGAAAAGAGCTTTCCAACGAGATATTAAACGTCCAAAGTGATTAAGAGGTAAATGAAATATTAAACTATTAAGAGGTTTTGGTCAGATGGTTTTTTTGGGGCTGATCCATTAAGAGGTTTTTGTCTTAGCGATTAAGACATTTTCCATTAAGAGGTTGCGAAACAAACGCTCTTAACCTGGATGATTAAGACCTGAACCATTAAAAGATTATTTAGACCCAACAAACAACCCCTCACTCTTGTTTTATCAAAATGGAGTGTCACTGATTTTAGTGTCTATCACAATTAGAAGCATGTATATACATTATATAGCTTAAAATTTTTGAAAAGCACACTTGCACACGACTGTATCTACTTCTGCAATTCAGAACCTAAACTCCATGGGTTCAAAGGTGGAGCCCCTAGTAGTAGGGTCCTCGGGGAGCAATCCTTAGTGGGGTCTAAAGGGTAAATCCTCTAGTGGCGATCAAGCTGTAAAGTTGCTTGATTTAAGCTTTGAAAATAAATTTTAGCTAGAGAAGTAAGTCTATACTTCGAAAGTAACATGTGCCCTTCCAAAGAGCAATTCCATGACCCTGACAATCGTAACCGTCATCTGTTAACTGTCATCTGAATCGTTACAATGATTCAACCCTTGTGAAAAAAAAAACACTTTGGTTAGATTTTTGCTAAGATAATTTTCATAAAAAAATCCATATTCGTTATAACATCTTTGTTTTATCCAATTGAATATTTCGATCATACTATCTAAATATTATTTCAACCACCTGATAGTGATTGCACTACTCGAAGATTATCCAAATACTCGATGTCCAAAACTTACATGATATCTCATAGTATCATCAAACTTGTACCCGAACCCTCATCATCTGACATTGATAAGGGAATTCAACAATTTACCATGAAAATGCCCAACAAATTAACCGGTTATATGATATAAACATCAAAAAAGATACAAACCACCGAAATATTATTTCCTTTTTTATTATTTATTTCATAATAATAATTAAAAAGGCAAACGTGGTAACATAGGAGAACACTTGTTTGTTGTGATGAAACCTAGAGTTCTAACTTCATAAACTTATAGCAATCTATTCCTACAGTAGAGATGAAGAACTGATCTACATTAGGGTCAATAGTAATTCTAGCAGGGCTAGTGGTGTGTAATGACATAGGCCTAGTGCCATTACATTTTACATAATCGACCCTTGACACTACTGCAACGTTATGAGCTTCTTCGACAAAGTTAAAGACGAGCACATCACCCGCTTTGATGGTTTGCTGTGCTGCCCACCAATGGTAGAAGTTTTCACTTGACGGCAAAGCCCACCCGAATCCATCACCGACAATAAGCTCTTTTGCGAAGTAGCCACGGAACTCCATGGATGCAACCACCATGGCCATGACCACAAGCATGTTTAACTTTGATCTTGCCATGTTTTGATCGAGTGGTATTAATTGAATGGACTCTAGAATTGTTTGTAGATTAAAGGTATTATGATGTTATGGGCTCTTGAAACTTGGTTTCCTATTTAAAGGAAAAATGGTTGTAGGTTATATAATTGTTGGATTTAATGATAGTTAATATTTTGAGATTTGGCGTTTCATAAAAATCAAAATACCTATTGATGTAGAAATAAAGTTATGTGTATTAAAAGAGCGTTATAAATAATATCTCAAGTTCATATTGAACGGTTTTGTTGAGCCGTTAATTAGGGGATTACATTTAATTTCTAAACCACTCCTGATAAGATGGGAATTTGTATCTTTTATAAGTGGGCATGTTATCTTTACATATCGCTATACTAATCAGTTTAAACTAAATGTAGTTCACAGATACATAAGAAATGTGATTTCTTCCATTTCTAAAGATTTCAATTTCTTAGTGGAGAGGTGTTTTTTTTTTATTCCTTCAAGGGATGAGATGAAAATTTTATTCAATTTGATTTTTTTAGAATTAAAAAAAAGAAAAATAAGGTAAAGAATACGAACAAAAAATGAAAATGAAAAAAATAAAAATAAAATATGAAAATGAAAAAAATAAAATAAATATAAAATACAGTAAATAAATAGTAAAAATAAAAGTAAAATACAAAATAAAAATAAAATAAATAACAAAATAGAAACATAAAATTTAAAATATTTAATAAAAATTAAAATAAAAAAAATTAAATATATATATATATATATATATATAAATCAAATATATTAATTTTAAATGTAAATGTTGAAAAAATTGTATTCGATTACTTCGTTTTTACTAACTATCAAACAACACAACGCAATGATTTATTTAATCCCCACATTGTTAACAAACATGATGATGAAATGGTAATGATCCATTTCATTCTGTCGACCATTCAAATCACTTGTCCATTCCATTACCCTTTTCATTTCATTGGCTCATACCGAATAAACCCTAGTCATAATACTAAAATTGTTAATTACAATTTGTTTATGTGACTAGGATTTATAAAGCATATTTTCTTAATATGAGGGTTCTCTTTAATTAAACATAAAATCACTTGATTTTAAATGTGCATGCACAACCAGTCATGTTTATTTAATGAGTTTATATGTTTCATTTTGAAGGCGTATATCATAACACACTGTGTTTTGACATTGTGATTTAAGACCCTATTTAATCCATAAATGATATGGAACCTAAACTCCAAGGGTTTGGAGGTGGAGCCCCCGGTAGTAGGGTCCTAGGGGAGCAACTCTTAGTGAGATTCAAAGAGTAAAGCCCCTGGTGATGATCAAGCTGTAAAGTTGCTTGATTTAAGCTTCGAAAATAAATTTTATCTTTGGAAGAAATTTAGTTTTGGAAGTAACTTTGATCTTGGAAGCAATTTGTTTCAGAAGTATATATATTAATTACCTTTAAAAGACTTTTAGCCTTAGAAGTAAGTCTATACTTCGGAAGTAACATGGTCGATAGGTCTCATCCAAAGAGAAGTTCTGTGAATCTGACAGTTGTAACCGTCATCTAAATCGTTACAATGATTAAACCCTTATATAAAGAACATTTTGGTCAGATAGTGATTGCATGACTCGAAGATAATATAAATACTCAATCTCCAAACCTTACATGATAAATCTTATAGTATCTAGGGATGAGCGTTTGTTACCGAATACCGGTACCGTCCCGGTACCGGTACCGACCGAAAAATAAACGATACCGGTACCGGTACTCGATTTTTTTTAGTTTTGAAACCGGTAGTAACCGGTACCGGTAAAAACCGTAAAGTACCTAAATGAGTACCGGTACCTAGAATAAGGATAATTTTTTTTAAACTTGTAGGTACTTAGCATCGGCTTTGCTTGAGCCGATCACCTCTAGGCCGTTCATACGGTGCATAGCGATATTTAATTAATACATGAAGATTCTTTCTTGGAATAGAACTGCATAGCCATATGTAATCAAAACATGAAGATTCTTTTTTGGTAAAGAAAGAACATGAATGGAACATGATTATTTGGGAAAGATGTTTGATATAATAAAGTAATAAAAGAACATATGTTTTAATTTGTAATCTTCTATTTCAAAGTTACACTGACACAATATTTCTTGTTATATTAAGCTTAAATTGTGACATTGTGTATCGCAAGTCCCAACCAGATGCTACCGTGCTTATATATAAAAACGATAACGTAATACACTCTTGAATTATAACAACACATGATAAATTATAGGGTTTTGAATTTAGAAAGTAGGAAGAACATGGAACATGAAACTAGAAATTTTATAGTTTCAATCCTTATAGAAAGAAAAAAAAACCAAAGTGGACACCAAACCGGTACCGTACTGAAAACCCAGTACCGTACCGAAACGTTCAGTATCGGGACTGGTACCCACATTTCATTAAATTCGAAACGGTTACTAACCGATACCGGTACAGTCTCGAGCTCATCCCTATATCATCAAACTTGTACTCGAAACCTCATCCATTTTACATTGATCAGGGAAACAACAATTTACCAAGAAAATGTCCAACAAATTAACAGGTGATATGATATAAACGTCAAACAAGATACAAACCACTGAAGTATTATTTTCTTTTTTGTATTTATTTCATAATAATAATTATAAAGGCAAACGTGGTAACATAGGAGAACACTTTGTTGTGATGAAACCTAGAGTTCTAACTTCATAAACTGATAGCAATCCATTCCTACGGTAGAGATGAAGAACTGATCCACATTAGGGTCGATGGTAATTCTAGCAGGGCTAGTGGTGTGTAATGACATAGGTCTAGAGCCATTACATTTAACGTAATCGACCCTCGACACTACTGCAACGTTATGAGCTTCTTCGACAAAGTTAAAGACGAGCACATCACCAGCTTTGATGGTTTGGTGTGCTACCCACCAATGGTAGAAGTTTTCACTTGACGGCAAACTCCACCCGAATCCATCACCGACAATAAGCTCTTTTGCGAAGTAGCCATGGAACTCCATGGATGCAACCACCATGGCCATGACCACAAGCATGTTTAACTTTGATCTTTTCATGTTTTGATCGAGTGGTATCAATTGAATGGACTCTAGAATTGTTTGTAGATTAAAGGTATTATGATGTTATGGGCTCTTGAAACTTGGTTTCCTATTTAAAGGAAAAAATGGTTGTAGGTTGTATAATTATTGGATTTAATGATAGTTAATGTTTTGAGGTTTGGCGTTTCATAAAAATCAAAATACCTATTGATGTAGAAATAAAGTTATGTGTATTAAAAAAGTGTTATAAATAATATCTCAAGTTCACATTGAACGGTTTCGTTGAGTCGTTAATTAGGTGATTACACTTAATTTCTAAACCACTCCTGACAAGATGGGAACTGGCATCTTTTATAAGTGGGCATGTAATTTTTACATATCGCTATACTAATCAGTTTAAACTAAAT
>JBCNJP010000002.1:4604551-4620796 GCA_039602395.1 Deinandra increscens subsp. villosa
TATATATACAATAGAGAGTTGGACATATGCTTTTGTGCCATCCGGATCCGGATCCGGGTAAAAAAAAATGCGGTATTCTTTCAATCGGAGCTCCGGTCAGGGTTTTCATTGTACGTGTTCCTATCTCATATTTCTCTTCCATCTTTCTCAGGACCCGATGTGCCGCTGATTGTGGTTTTAGGGTTTGGATCTCTCTTGAAGTAAGCTTTTCTCACAACGATGTTTCTTCTTCTCTCTACGAACCGCCATGGCTAAAGCTTATATCTACAGTTGCTCCGGTCACGTTGTAGCAGATTTTGTGACGCTCAGGCGACGAGGTTTTCTTCCTATTCTGTTCTTTAACATTTGTCGGTTACGGGTATAGATTGCGATGGCTTTTAGTTGTGTCGCCGACCGACAAGGTCGGTGCTCCGCCTCCGACGCCGAGTGGCTTTCCGGTGTGCCGCTGATTGTGTTGCGTATCGCTATTGTGATAGAAATTGCTACAGCTTCGATTCACCTCAATTGCGTAACTTTGATGTCGTCTCTCATCGATTTTAATTCTTTTTCTGTAGATGCAAAGAAAGGGGATATTACGAAAAATCAATTGACGACGGCTGGGGTGGGGTATAGAATCGCAGACGAAGGGAATGAAAACTCACTTTGCATCTTCCCATTGCAGAGTGCAGAGACGGTATGGTTTTTGGAACTTTTAAATTTCTGTTAGATGTTTATAATATCTTTGTATTTTCTTTACATAATTCCTTATTTCCATATAGGCGGTGGAGATAGTCCTCACTGCACATCCAACTCAGATTAACAGACGTGCTCTTCAATACAAACACCTTAGAATCTCTGTAAGTTGTTTGTTTAATTATTGAGATCAAGTTTTGGTTAAATTATTGATAGCAACTTGACCTTTATTTGTTAATCCTTTCAGCATCTATTGGAAGTTAATGACCGCAAGGATCTTACACAGGAAGATCAAGACACTCTAATAGAAGATCTGGTGCGCTCTTGCAAATTGTGTTGAATAGAAGCAAAAGTGACTGAATCATTTTGTGAATGATCTTCAAAATTAAATTTTATAGGTGAGAGAGATAACCTCAATATGGCAGATAGATGAACTTAGACGCCACAAGCCTACACCAGTAGACTAAGCTAGAGCTGGTAAACTCTTTCTAAAGGTACATATATTTGGATGCTTATAAAGAAAATGCAGTTACTTATTATTTGTGTGAAACCAGGATTGAATTATGTTGAGCAGTCCCTTTGGAAAGCCATACCCCATTACTTACGCCGTCTCAGCAATGCTCTAAAGAAGGTAAATTGTCCTGGCTTATATTTATATAAATCTTTTTGTGTAATTGTTTTTCTTTCAACATACTGGGAAGCCACTTCCTTTGACATGCACAACAATAAGATTTGGATCCTGGATGGGGGGTGATCGAGACGGAAATCCTAATGTCACTGCAAAGGTGAGGTTTCAGATCAGATCTTTTTTCCTAAACTCAGCCTTATTTCAGTTCTATGAACGAATGGATTAACTCAGTAATAATAGCATCCGTGTAATATATGAATCGTATTTTTATCGCAGGTTACAAGAGATGTATCTCTTCTATCAAGGTGGATGGCAATTGATCTTTACACACGGGAGGTTGACAACCTCAGATTCGAGCTTTCTATGAACCAGTGTAGCAGTAGCCTGGCACATCTAGCACATGATATTATTAATGAAGGTCTTTTATGTGTTTACGAGTCTGCGTCAACGCCGGTTGCTAGGGTTCATCGGTTTCTGGCGGCGATTTGGGGATCTCAAAGATCAAACCGTATTCAGGTATGCGATTTCTTGCTTCATTAAGGTTTAGTAATCGTTTTCGTTATTTGCAGGTTGTTTTCTTTGGAGCTTGCAGTGCGCCTCTTCCCTGTTAGCGGTACGATTAAGTGTTTGTGTTCTTAGATTATATGTTAGTGGTGAAATTGAGGGTCGTTATTTGTTTGTTTTGGGTTTTATTGCTATAATTTGGTTGTTCCACTGTCTAATATTTTGTTTGAATTTGGTTAACTGGGTGCTACTCTTTTTTTTAGCTACAGATGGTTGCAAGCTTTTATAAATTTTAAATGTCAGTTGTTTTCTTTTGGTATAGAGATGCCAATTGTTTTTTGTGCTATCATTTTCTTCAATTTGGTAGCTGGTTGCACTTTGGGTGCTCACAGTTGTAGTTGTGTTGTTAGTATAAATGTCTATTTGTTTTTGACAATTAAAATGTTCTACTGAATCATCCAATTAATGCCGTTCAAAAGAGTTCACTTAATGAATTATCATCCATCAAACTTTCCTGTTAATTAGGATTAATTATTTTACAAGTGGGCTAGAGTTGATTAAATCATTATTTAAATGTCATCGGTATTATTTAGGCTGCTGGAAATGACAAAGATATCATTTTTGCCTCTAGCAAATCATGTGTGCATTTGTTTAGTTTGTTATACTTTATAGTTTATAAGTAACTTCCTTTCTTATTTTTCTATTAAACTTTTCTCTTATTTTTGTTCTTTCTCATTGTGTGTATCTGTTAAATTTTTGATTTGTTTATCAGTTAATTTTATGTTGCAGGTTCACTTTTTTGGTACAGCTGTCTTTTTTAAGGTAAGTTATCATGTTCTTTCATATTGTCATAATGTAAGCTTCTTATTTTGATATTAGCTTATTTTCTTTATATCAATACTATCTACATGTAAACTTAGATAGCTATTAGGTAGAAATATTTTTGCCAATTATGAAGATTGTTCTTACAGTTACTTGATTGCTTTTACAAGTGACATTTTTTTTTACAGAAACTGAAATCAAAGCCAATGACTTCGAAAGGCATAGAAAACATCAAACCACGTCTCAAATCTTTTCCAATTGAAGTAGGGTTGATAAGGAAATAACGTCCTTACACCGGCACCCATGAGAGTAAAGATCAATACTACCTTTTGGTTGATGCAAAGGTAAGTTTTTTTCAATTGCTATTGCTAATAATCATACAAAAACAATAAAGTAACTGACAACACAATAACTGTCTTAATGTCAACAGGGTGACGTCATCGAGGCAAAAGTAGAGAAAAGCAACAAGAAAGTTGATCTTCTTATGAAAGAAAATGGATGTTACTTAATAAGCAACCACATCTGCACAGAACCACGTGCTACTGGGCGCGCATTCTTTCACTCTACATCCATACTTCTAGCCAACAGGACGATTGTCATGCCGATTACAGAAAGAACATTCCCAGACTCTATTTCAACTTTGCATCCCGTGACATGCTCAAAGCAGGACGAAAGCTAAATACCCGTTCCTTATAGGTACGCTAAACTATTAGGAACTGAACAGATTTATAAAAAAAAATTCTAACAGAATACAACAATGCTATACTATATCGAACATGTTCAAAGGTCAACTGGACTTCACAAGAACAAAAACTACCACACATTGAAAGTCACATTGTCTGGCTTCATGGAAATAAACTGAACATAAATCGATTCATTTTACTTATATTTAGAAAATTATATTTCATGTGGATTGTATATATAAGTAAACTGAAATAATGGAACAGCCTTTCTAAAATCATGTGACAGTTGCAATGAAGCTACAATATAATGATAATTAAATTTGGAAATTATAGGCAATCTAAGTCAGAATTTATTTGTTAGCTTTTATATGTATGTAGAATATTTCTAATGAAAACATTAATTTATATTTCTATTATTTAAGAGAAAACATATTGATTATGTTATAGTTATATTCTTAGATATCCTTTTTCATTTGGATTAGATTTAAAATCACCACACAAAGCTTATAATGAACCATCTGCATAACAAAACTTATGCAGATCACTTTATATTTTATAGTCCTCTTATATATATTTTATCATCATAAAGTTGAATTGTAAGGTGTTTGACTTCGTAAGTCAATTTTCATACCCACTCTTAGATTTAACCAACAACTTACACTTCACATTCTTATAGCAATCAGATACATCATTTCACTTTCTACATAAACTACCTTTGTAAATTGAAAAATTATAACACTTTCAGGTGCCTTTTTAGTTTGAATGTAATAAATTATCCAAATTTCTTGAACATGGCCTTATGTAATATTGTATCAAATAACACCATAAATTTCACCATATAAGTTTCATATTCAAATCTTCATGATGTTTTGCTTGATCTACACCTAATATTCACAGACCTATTCCATAGTTCTTTTTCAATTCTCTAATGTACATAAATTTGATTGCAGTGGCTATGAAATCGTCCTAACTCTCTGGCAATCTGTAGCGTTGTCATTCACCATAAAGAACATCAACGGGCAAATCTTGATTGTAGCTGCAGTGAAAGTCACCAAATACCAAGGTATATTTATTATAACACAATATTTACAACAAACAAGCAATTATATAACTTCAAACTTACAACAACGAAGCTACAACTAGAGACCACTGACATCACCGTCCCATACATCAACCCACTTTTGCCAAACCTGTAGGAAATTATCAATAGGTCAGTAAATTACATCTGAAACTAAATATGGCAATTACTCATCAACCAAAAAATTAGTTGATAACTGTCTAAAAAAATATCAATGCTATCCAGTTTCAACAACATACAAGCAAGGCCTATAATTCAATAAGCCTTGCAACTGACACAATCTGAAACAGATCCTGGACAGAGTCTTGCGAACTTGCACCGAAAACATATGATGAGTACAAGGTATTAAAAGTTGAATTTAGAATCTCATATCACATGAAAGTAAAAAAAAAAACACAATGATATTCAATTGCAACATGCTAAGCTCTACACCTGCGAAGCAACCATGAAAGAAATCTAAGCACACCGTCGATGGTTCTTAACCAAATGCTCACATCAAGAATGTGCAAGAACTTTGTTTGAGGAACTATCTGATACTAAAGAGGAAAGTGAAAGCTAACCAACACTCAGCTGCTCAGAAGAACATCCACTCACTGAACCAACATACTGGTAAGTCACCAAACAAATTATATCATACAAATAAAAAATTCCCTTTACTAAAACAACACAATGTAACAGCTACTGTGTCAACCCTCTTCTCATGGATGACACTGGCACACTTCCAGTTGTCATATTCAATGAGGCAATGGCTGCAGCTCTAGGAACAAGCTGCACAGATATGGTTATTCAAAAAGAATATGACAAGGCAAAAGTCGTTCCACAGCCAATGCTCTTTCTCCTAGACTCAACACTAAAGTAGATCATCTGACTGAGACACAACTCACCAACAGTGATTGAACGGATCGAAACAAAAGCACTGAAAGTCAGATAAACAGCACACTTGAGCTCCTACCACCACCTGAACCAAAAAATCCAGCGAGCAAACCTAACCGCAAGCATTCAACAGACTCCCCAAGTACCAAAAATTTAAATAGCAACAGGAAAATAACTTAATAGAATAGCAACAGACAAATAACTTAATAGAATACAGTTAACTAACTTCAAGAAACATGAGGAAACATGCAGATGACAAGACAACAACCCCCAAGAAACTGAAAGAGAAGACTGCATAACAAGTGGAAAAGAAACCACCTTTTAGCTAACAGTAGAACATTTTGACAGCCATAATATTTTGTCTAAAGCTGCATAACAACGGGTAAAGCATGCAATAGCCATAATCTTTTCTCTAATTTATTCAATTTTTTTTGCTTTTTTGTAATGGTTCAAGTTTGGGACCACTCCCGAGCTCGGGATTCACGGAAGCCTCGGAAACACCAGGAAAATTGCTCGGGACTCGGGGCTCGGGATCGTCCCGTTGGACTGGGCTACCGAGGGGGGAATGCATGGGAGAGGTGACCGTTGGAGTGCCCCCCCCCCCCCCCCCCACACACACACACACACACCCAACGCTCCTTTTGACGTTTTTTTTTTAAATCTTTTTTTTTACCTTATTTACCTATTTAAACCCCTTTTTTACACACTTTTTCCACACATTTCACCCACACCAACTCAAATTACTTTTGTTTTCTCAACCTTCACAATCACCATGTCTCACAACTTTTTCCCAACCCAACCCGAGAACGAACCACCGACTCCGACCTCTCAACGAAACTTGTTCGATGAACCCGGTTACGTACCGTCTTTTGGCAATCAAGAAACCGGTTGGGGTCAAGAATACGGTTTCTCACACGATGGCTTCAACCTTGAAGACGAGACTATCACCCTTAGGACTTTAAATGTAGTTTTTATTTTATTTTAGTTATTATTTAATTTTCTTGAATAGAAAAATATTTAAAAAAAGTGCTTGGAATCATGGGATTGTGGGATAGATATTACAAGTAAAAATGGTTTGGGATCATGGGAGTGGAAAAAGATAAGGTAACACTAAAAATGGCTTGGAATCATGGAATCATAGGATGACCATTACAACCAACCTAATGTGACAAGCCGCAAGACAAGGAAAAGCTACAATTTTTCCTTCGCTTTACACATGTCTTCTCTAGATCGGCTCTCGGTCGATCCCAAATATAGTTTTCAAGAATCTTAATTAGGAAGGCTAGGATATGATGTAGACTTTTACCCTATGTGGTGTCGTTTTATTGGTTAATAGTTAAATCTCTTGAAACATGTCAAATACTATTTTCACATAAACAATGATCAATATGACTATTTTGATGATTTTTTTTTTATTGTATGCGGTTAATGAAATAGGAAAGAATTTTTGTAGTTCTTAAAATGTTTAATTAAAGAAAAAAATCACCAAAATATACTTAATTATTTGTCCAAATACAAATTGACTTTAATTTGAGTTTTGTTTCAACTGGTGTAATTGAAAATTTATTTACTAAAATGGATAATTTAGAACTTATTTATCAAAATAACTATTTTTTAAAAATGTTATTTCTCACTAAACTCTTTCCCGAGTTAAATTAATAGGAAAAATGGACCTTAATAATCTCAACTATTGCCTATTGGACAAGAATAATCCTACCTTCATTTTTGGCCGCCAGCACTCCTAGCTATTCACCCTGTTTTTCCTAATAAACCTCCCATTAAATATTTTAACACCCGTTCGTTTTGGTGACGTGGATTCCATAAAAGACGTTGACGTGGAATTCTTTAACTCTCCCCCTTTTATAACACTCGTAATTAAATTCAAGCCCTAATTTCTCTTCTAACATTCACGGTTCCACTCCTACACCCTTGATCTCCCACTGAATCCCTAATCTGAAACTTGATTGAAACCCCGATTGAATGTCGATTGAAGCCCTATGATGAATGACAGAATTGGCGTTAACTTGTACTATGGTGGTGAAATACTACACGAGCCGAATTGGATGTATGCACGAGGAACATCAATTGGGTTGAACATTGAAGCCGATAAGATGTCTTTTTTCGAGCTATGTGATTACGCTGTGGACTATGGGAACTACAAGAAAGGATTCTTTGACCTCTATTGGGTAATTCCAGGTATGGATTTTCATGGTGGTTTATTACCTTTGAAAAATGATAAAGATGTGGCAAATATGCTAGATTGTTTAGGTTCTAAATTTGATGGAAGAGTTGTTGTGTATGTGAACCCAATTGTCCCAGAATTTGACCCCATTGTTCAAAAAGCCCAACCTAAATTGTTTAGGTTCTAAATTTGATGGAACAGTTGTTAGTTGTTGTGTATGTGAACCCAATTGTCCCAGAATTTGACCCCATTGTTCAAAAAGCCCAACCCACTTTTCAAAAAGCCCAACCTAGTAACCCTGCAGCCCAATTAAGCCCAAAGAAAATTGGTTGTAGTTCATTAAATAGCAGTTATGGATACTCAGAGAACTTATTTATCAAAATAACTATTTTTTTAAAGTGTTATTTCTCACTAAACTCTTTTCCGAGTTAAATTAATAAAAGAGAAGAAATAAAATGGATAATAATTTAGTTTGATAGAAAGTTTTATTTAAATAATATTCTTTTATGAACACATGGTTTAAAGAACTTATAGAAAAAGTTTTTAATAAATTTAAAAATATATATATATTATATATATAATTACATTTTACAACTAATTTTCTGAGTAAGTTTACTATTACGTGTGTGACCAATAGTAAAATTACATCTCAAATTGTTAGCCAATCAGATACTAATACCGAAATCACCAAACCATCCATTTCTACCTGATCTTTACACGCGCTCCCTTCTTTGCGATTTCAATGTATCTCTCTTTCATTATAGCCACCGACACACGTCTCCCTTTGCAAAAAAAAACACACACACTCTCTCTTTTTCTCTCTTTTTCTACTCCGATCGGAGGCCAAATCGGCGACCAAACAGACAGTCTTTCCTTCTCCAACTCTCGCTCTCATTTTCAATTTCCTTCTGCTGCTCATTCAGGTGCGCTTCTTTCGCTAATTTCTTTGCTAATTTCTTCCTTTTAAGGTTTGTATGCTACGATTTGGCTTCTCTTATCGCTCCGTCACCGTGAATTTGGATCTTTCCTTTCAGTGTTTGCGTCTGACGAACTGTTTGGTTGTTATGCCCTATCTTTTGGTTTCTGGTTCGTATCATCTGACCAGAATTAGGGCTTTGATTGTGGGGTTTTGTTTAATTGATAGCCTATGGTCCGATGATAGAGTTGCTTTGGTGGCTATCGTGTCACGGTGTGTCGCATGTAGGGATCGGTTATTGTGGTGTACAGCTAAAAGAAATAGGATAGAATGGATTTTGTTGATCTTTGTTTTGCATTTATTTAATCTCAAATTGATCTCTGTCATCTGATTTTGCTATAAGGAGTCACATAGAATGGCTTAGAAGCAAAGACTTATATAGTTTTGTGAGAGATTTTTTCCTTAAGATTCAACCAGTTTCAAATTGGTGGATTCAAATCAGATTGATTTCACCCAGACAGAAATTATGTACCTATTAAAATGTCCACTGGACTACTTCTCTGAAACATAAAATACTATTGAATTATATTAAGAGAAGTTGTCATTCTTGCACTTCAATAAAATGTTTGAATTTAAGTTTTAACCCTTCAGATGTGAAGTTTGGAAAATAAATGAAAGGAAGTTGTGTGTAAGAAAGCGACTTTTGCTACCTGCTTATCCCGAAACATGTATGTTCCCTCCTCCACTGCTGCAACATATTATGCGCATGATTTTTGCTATTGTAGTTCTTATAACATATCTTCAACACTCATAAAAGTAATCCATGTTATGTTGTTGTAGTTCTTGCAACATATCTTCAACACAAGTACTTATGTGAATGATTCCTGCTGCTACTGTTGTGTTATTTTAGAATTTTGCGTGCGGCGTCTGGTGTATATCTATTGCTCATCTAATAGTTTCACGATTGAGTATGACGTCATGTTCGCAGCTAATATCACGTGCGTGTACAGCTTCACTAACATGTATTTTTTTAATGATTTCTTTGTAATATGTGTTTGTATTTGCTAGCTAAGTTGGGTTCTTTATTTATTTGCAGATGTCATCTTCCTGTTATATCAGGTATCTATAACTATAAACATTGAATAAAGAGATGAAAAGGTTCATAGCCATCCTTATACTCTACTAAAGGTTTATTATTTACAAAATCTTGAACTTTTTTTTTAATATAATACCTTCTCATGCTACCTCATTTAATCATTTTAAAGCTTGCATACATATAGAAATGCTCATGATGTGTCTTCAATCTCTTTTAACGTGCGAGATTGGATTGCATTTTATTACCTTCTTTGTTTGTTATCAGTGGCGAAACTTGAAAATATCAAATGGGGGGGTCGGAATCTATTTTTTTTTTCCTAACGCCAATTTTTTAGTAAATGGGGGTCGAAACCGAAGTATATCGAAATTTTCTACACGAAAATTATATACCCTCTATATCACAAAAAAAATTTCGGAGGGTTGAACGCCCCCTCCCGCCCCTTAAATACTACGCCACTGTTTGTTATCAGAGTGAGCTGACACTATACAGATAAAAATTGCTCCAAGAGTATATATATTGTTTTTGTTTAATAAAAACGAAAAACAATGGATAATTTTGTTTTCTCTCACATTTCCTTGCATAGGCTATAGTGATCTGAGAGTTTATCTTTTATGTTTTACTTATGGTTGTTGTTCAAATATAGTTTTTCATAGTATCATTATCTTGGGGCAACACTTCCTGCTTCAAACATTTTTTGTCGAGGTATGTTTATAATCCTAACTTTTACATAGTATAAGTTTTTTGTTTTATTAAACTAATTAACTACATGGCTCATATTAAAAAGGCATAAAATTACATGCTTCAGCTGATTGGCCTACCAAAAACTGCACAATATATAGGGTTAAGGATACATATCTACAATACCAAACGAAAACAGCCATGCAGAGATGCTAAAGTTGACCTTGCCACATGAACCAAAAACACCAGCAGAGACAGTGTATGTAGCAAGCTCTGCACCAACAAAAAGGATTTTGTTCAAGTAAAATAAGGCTACAAATTGAAGGACACAAAAGTCTTTTGGATAGCAAAGGACTCCATATATTAGACAAAGCCCACTTCAACATCTATAAAGCCATGAAGACAAAAAGAACTTTATGCAGAAACTTGAAGAAAGTAATGTCACTGATGAAAAAGTAAATGCACATTTTGGGTCATTAGCATGACAAAGTATAAATAGTAACTGTAATAGTCTAAGAAATAAGGAACAAGTAAATGTCAATTTTGGGTGACAAATATGAATATGAACATGACATCGACTACTAGAAACCAATGACTAAAATGAAGGCAGCACCATCATACCACCGTTATGCAACCATAATAACTAGGGTGGCCCGCCGCAACGCGCGGGCGGGTCACCATCTAGTTCCTATATATACATGGAATATGAAGGGAATAAAATTGAATAAAATAATTGGGTTGAACAGTAAAATTATCATTTAATTGGTTTTTTCTTATCTTTTCTGTTGCTATAGTACAGTAATTTTTCTTTCAATTTGATAAAATAATAGTACATTTTAATGGGTTTGTTTTTATTTTTATTTTTATATTTCTTTTCCATTCGAGCGCGACAACTTTAGCACATAAGTTGGTGATGTAATAGCTATAGCCAATAGTTGTGTGACAAAGAATTCTTTTATTTTTCTATTATCAACTTCGGCGAATTTAGCAATAGAGTTTGTGGTATTATAAGTGTAATCGTGTAACATAGTTTTTAGGTCGTAGGGTCGATATAGTTTAAGCGTTTGAGTCATATGCGATTTTTATTTCTATTTAATTTACATGGCGTTATATCAATGCAATAGTTTTTTATGCTTGCGTTATCCACGCGTAGGGATGGCAATGGGCCATGTTTGGGTGATTCCAACCCCATACCCTGCCCAAAACCTATCGGGTATCTATCGGGTTTTACCCTGCCGGGTTTCGAGTATACCCACTGGGTATATATTAATTAATTAAATTGATCATAATTACCATAAAATATCTGAAAAAACTAAACATATATAAATTCTTTCCCTCGGTATATCAAAAGAAGAAGCATTCACATATATAAACTTCGGATGGATAATTAAATTTGCGCCAGTCCACTAGACTTGTGGGTTGGGCCAATAAGAAATTACCCAATAGTTGCAAGTATATGTTATACTTTGCTCTGTGGACACATCATCTGACCATTTAACCTATTTTCTTTCAAATTTCACACATTAACCATTTTAACTTTTAGAAGTAGATGTTACCCTAGTCGACCATTTACGAGCGAATTGGTCAAAAATTTCCACCACTATTCCAACATTTATCACCAAAGAACATCATGTTTAATTTTTTTCCAAACGGCTTCAAGTATTAATAACCCTGCAAAGTATCTACATTTGATAAACTTCTATCAAGTAAGATTATAATCATAATAATAAATTCAACAAGCTGGTTTTTTGTAATACTAATGAATTTCTTCTTACTCATTCTCTGATATGATCTTCTTCCAAAACCAATGTCTTTGCCACATGAGGGTCATTTCTTCAATAGGAACTCCTTTCGTTTCGGGTAGGAAAATGTACACAAATACTGTCATTACAGTAATCCATCCAGCAAAGAACAAAAACAGTCCAAACTTTAAACCACAAAGGAGGGAGAGGAAAGACTGTGCTATAATGAAAGTGAAGAAGAGGTTGACCGCTACCGTTATGCTTTGACCTGCTGACCGTGTCTCTAATGGGAATATCTCACTTGGCACTGTCCAACCAAGTGGGCCCCATGACCACCCGAAAGCCGCCACAAATAGGCAAATGACAACCACCACCATTATTGAATAACCTTCTGAAAGTCTTTCATCATTCCCAAATTTAAACCCTAGTATTATGCCCACAACCACCTGTTTAAAACAATGTTTTAAAAACCGGTTTTGAAGTTGAACCGGAAAAGTTTGCGGGTCCGGTTCGACCGGTTAGACCGGCAGATTAGACCGGCCGGTTCAACCGGTTAGAGGATTTTAATATATATTTTTATAAAAATGTTAATAAACTTGTACATTCTAACAAAAATAGTTAAAATACAATTTTAATCCACTCAAAAGTAATACCAATTAGGCATTTCACAAGAAAATATAAGTTTTGAAGTTCACAAATAATAAAAGAAAATAACAATAAAGTATACACATATAATACAAGTAATTAAAAATAATAAAAACTAAGAAAATTGGTTGAACCGGACCGGTTTAACCGATCAAAACCGGAAAAACCGTCCGGTTCGAATCTCGTAAAAAACCGGACACAAAAAATCGAAAACCCCAAAAATCCGATCGAACCGGTTCAACCGGCCGGTTCGAACCGGTTTTTAAAAGCACTGGTTTAAAGCACAAATAGTAGTAGGTGCATATGAAGTTAGTAGGCCTTGTATGAGGTTGTTTGGATGTGATTTTTAGGTAGGGTGTGTATGGGTTGGCTTTGAGCTATAATCGAATGAAAAACCAAAATTTGGTTTTTGGGTTTTTGAAAAACGCCGGGTATTGGATTTTGTTTTATATGATGGGTTCGATTTGGTTTGGTTATTTGATTTTACCAATTGGATTTAATGTTTTGGGGCTAAAAACGACACAAAATAATGAAGTTTGGCCTTAATCTTTGAGCTTAAGATTGCGTCTAAAGATTTTTAGGCTACACCATGGCACCATTTACTAATTTTCCATAAATTATATAGCATTCAAAAGTAAAATATATGGGATTGGTTTGTTTTTTTTTATTTAACTGGTTGGTAATTTCTTTTAAGTTTTTATGGGTTTGGTTGGGTGTTTCAGCCTTTCAGGAACAAAGCCGAAACCAAAAAAAAAATAAGTTTTTTGAAAACTGAAAACTAAGTCACATTAATGTAAGATTAGCCTACTTGATAGATCTTTTTTCCTCTTAGTTGGAGAACCCACGTAATGGTGTAACTGTTATAATTTAGTTTGTGAAGTAGTTTAAAAGTATGATATATTTGCCGTAAAAAATTAAATGAATAAACGGTAAAGTTTTGGGTTGGGTTCAATTAGTTTGATTTAGTTATAATGGTTAATTAAGTTACAATAATCTCAATATTTTTCAGCTTACCTGACAAATGATCATTTGAATGCCTCCACCAATCAGCAAAACTCTTCTACCCAATTTATCAACCGTCACAATAGATACCAAAGTAGAAACAGCAAGAACCGCTCCAGTCAAAGCAGATGAGTAAAGAGAAGCATTCCCCTTAAACCCCATACTTTGAAACAACACAGGAGCATAGAACAAAATGGAATTGATCCCAGTAAGAATCTGAAACATTGGCATAAAAACCGCCATCACCAACTGCGGCCGATTCCTCCGTTCCAAAATGTTCCTAAACGGATATTTAACCGAGTTAGCCAGCTCACTTGCATCAACCATGTCTTCGAATTCAGCATCAACGTTTTGTGTACCTCGAATTCTTTCAAGCACCTTTCTCCCTTTTTCCTTTAACCCCTGCTCTATTAAACTGTTTGGGGTTTCTGGGAGAAGTATGCCCCCAACTGTCATTAGGATGGCGGGTGCGGCTGCTAGTCCTAGAGATAGCCGCCATCCCCATTGGTCGAGCTTACTCGTTCCGTAGTTAATCATGTTGGCCGAGAAGATTCCCAGAGTGGTTGCTAACTGAAACATCATGTTTAATCCTCCTCTGAGATGGGTTGGTGCCATTTCGGATAAGTAGAGTGGTATTGCCTTCACAAAGTAGCAACATTTTTGTTGTTCAGAAACTCAGATTCTTATATACACTATCAAAAAATAGCCTAATGCAACCTTTTTATTAACCTTTTTATTGACAAAAATGTTGCATTAGCTGAAGTTGCATTAGACCTAATGCAACATTTTTATTACCTAATGCAACTTTTTCTCTAAAGAGTTGCATCTAAAAAGGTTGAATTAGATTTTAAAAGTTGCATTATGTAACAAAAGGGTTCCATTAGGTCTAATACAACTCAAGCTAATGCAACATTTTTTGTGAAAAAAAAAGGTTGCATTAGGCTCATTTTTTTATAGTGATATTTGAAACAATGGATAGTGTATGGATTAATCGTGATCGGAAGGGTTTATCAACAATTAGCTAGCTAGCTAGTGTAAAGATGGGAAGTGTCCGAATAACGGGTCAAAATGGGTTTGAATCATAACTAGTCATTTTTGCTGGGAACTTATAGACCATATGTTTTAAACCTTTTCTTGGATCAAAATAGACAAAAAAACAATTACCTGATTACCAAAGCCAATGCCAACACCAAGCATGATTCGCCCCGAAAGAAGCATAGCAAAGTTAACTGCTCCGGCATTAAGGGCTGCACCCACAAGAAAACTGATCCCGCCACATATTATGCTGATCCGACGACCATAATTCCGTGTCACAGGTGATGCAAAAAGTGTTGCAACCAAGCCAGCCAAGTATAAAGATGAGGTAAATGCTGCAAGCCCTTGGTCATTGAACTTGCAATAGTTGCTTTCATGTGAATGCTTCTTCTTCTGATATACCGAGGGAAAGAATTTTTTAAGGAATGAGTCCATCGATGTCACGCCTCCTAATTTTCGAGTGGCAACATGTTAGCGTCTGGAGGTGGTAACGGGTTTGTTTGTTACGTTACAGTAAACTTTTTTAGGTTCGTGTGAACGGACACTTTTTAGTCATCCGGTTCTTTAATCCAGTTGGACCAGTGAACCGGTAAGGCTACCGGTTCGCTTTCCGGTCCGGTTCTGTAAACATTGACTAGACGTTATATAGAAATGCAATAAAAGAATATGTCGAATCACATTTACAAATAAATAAAACTGAATCAAGCTTTCATTGGAAATTCCATAGTCGAGAAGGACTTTGATGTTAAATGTGTAAAGATAAACTCTTGATTTTAAACTTTGAAGTTTGGTGTGTATTCTGTATCATATAATATATTCTTGTCGTACTCTATGTTAACATTTGAGTTTACTTGTGTTTTAATATGCTAAAAAAAAGATTGGTCATTATTCGGTTTCTATTGTATCGTTTCATGTTTTTTATATTATAAACTCGGGTAGTTACCCGATCCATTGACTAGTCTACTTAACATAAAAAGGTTAGATCTTCAAAAGTGTTGACCAGTCAACTCAACTTATTCTGATCCGCATAAAAATAACCAGATCACAAATTCAACTTTCTGAACCAAACCCTTAACTGATTTAGATTTTAGGCAAAATCCATAACTGGTTTGAGAGTTTGAAAAAAAAAAAAAGAGGACAAAATTACCAGAAATCCCAATATCATAACCAAACTGGTTTGAGAGTTTGAAAAAAAGGAGGATAAAATTACCAGAAATCCCAATATCATAACCAAAAATGGATCCACCAACAGCAGCCACAATGCAAGCGATGATGACGTAAGCAGTAACTTTTCCTTCATACTGATGTGCTCTATCTTTTGCCACTCCTGCTGCTGGTCCAAAAGACCCTCCTGCCATCTCCAAAAACTCAAACACAAAAACACAAAGAGGTGTTTTGAAGAATCAAGCTTCTTCTCTATATGATTGCAAGTTGTTATGGGGTTTGCTCACTTCAAGGGTCCTAGAATTAAATTGTTTCTTGGGGGTCCAAGAATTAAATAATTACTTTGCTTTTATTAGACTATTGACCTTATCTTCAACTTCACCAAACAAATATCTAACTTTTGTTTTAATTAATATATGTATTTTTAGAAGTTACTTAACAACTTGTGAAGTCATCACAACTAATTTCCAATTCATGAGTTATTTATGAAAGGACTACCATTCATGATTTATTTATGAAGATTTT
>JBCNJP010000002.1:4621296-4651392 GCA_039602395.1 Deinandra increscens subsp. villosa
GTAGAGGCTAGATTATGAGGCTTGTAATATTAAATAAGTTGGGCTGGGCTTAGAGGGTTTCATTAGAATCATAGGCTAGTTTGCTATTGTATTTAGGCTAGTTTATGATTGGGTTTGGGTTTACTATTGGGTTTATGATCCACAAGGGGCCCAATAGTAAACCCATTAGGGACCCTATATAAACCCCATGTGGTTCTCCATTGTAGGGGCTGAAGTTTACGATTCAGAGAGGAGGAGCCAAGGTGTTTACGATCCAAGGTGATTACGATCGTAAACCCGAGAGGAGAGTGTTTACGATTACTGTTTTGTACCCGACAAGGTTTCTTGTGTGCAAAGATCTAGTTTTTATCGTTTAAATCATTGTTTTCTTGTGTTCTCTTCATTTCTATTCTTGAATCAATCACATACGAGGATTCCGCACTCGTTTGTGATAGAAATATCGTGTGTTTGGGAGATTTCCGGACCTACAATTGGTATCAGAGCCAAGAATCTTAGATTCGAGGTTCTCACGATATAGATTCAAGTGTTTTCTGGGTTTACGACTGTTGCTGCTGCTGTGTTCTTCGAGTTCTGGGTGTTTACGACTGAGTTTTCTGGGTTTTCAGAGTGATTACGACTGAGTTGCTTGAAGATCTTCATCATCGGTGTGTTTACGACTTCAAGATCACATTTTTAGGTGTTTACGACTCGGAGAAAAGAGATTACGACTGTACTTGTATATCGTAAACGAGTTTACGATTTGGTTGGATCGCAAACACAGTTTACGACTTTGCAGCATCGGGAACAGGAGTTTACGACTCCGGTGGTCGTAATCGAGTATCGTAATCTGAGTTTACGATTTTTAAAGGCGGTTAATAGTTTACGATCAGGAGTTTACGATCCACGGTGATTACGATCGTAAACATGGTTTACGATCGGAAACAGAGTTTGCGGCAAAAAGTAAGTTTTTCACACTTTCACGGAAACGGGCGTAACTTTTGACTCGTTTGGAGTTAGAAGCTCAAATTTGAACACGACGTTCGTGACATCAAGCCCCAGAATTACCCCAGACTAACGTCCAAGAGAGCTCGTTTGGACCCCCAAATTCCACTCCGAAGGCCTCCGTTTTTCAGTTTTAAGTTTTTGACACTATTTTTTGAATAGTACTTTTGCCGATTTTGCCGTTTTTGCAGATTTTTCAAGATTTTCAGAAGCTGCATAATGAGTTCAGTGGTTGAAGAAAAGAATATATTTGAGGACGAAGATGCTGAGATATGCCCCAATCCTACTTGTACTCGTATAATTCCTGAACTTAAGCAAATGTGTAGAAATTTTCAGTCAGAATTGTTTGAGACAAAATGCGAGAAGAGCTCATTTAAGGGTAGATGACAAAAGAACGAAGAGAAGGTTAAAGCTCAAAAATTAGATATAACAAAATATAAGAACCTTGCAACTGAGAACGCCTATTTGTATGACAACGCTAAGTTAGAGATAGCTGAGCTAAGTAAGCAGATAGATGACCTGAAGCATAAGAACAATGAGATGCAGGTTAAGCTTGATATGAATCAAATGAGGAGCAAAAGAATGCTTGAAGCTGGAAAGGAATTGTCACAGGCTGTGGTGACTGGTCAAGTTGGGAAACACACACCTGGATTTGGATCAGAAAAGACTGATAAGGCCTTGGCTGCAAATAGCATTATTCCTCCACCAGTTACCAGAGACATTATAGGAATACTTCTTAGTGAGGATCAAGTTGAACGAACCAAGTCAGATTATAAAGAAGCTGCTCCTCCTATTGGTAGTGTCTTGGTTGGAACTACACCATTGACTCAAGAGGAAATAGACAACGAGGCAAACATGACATATGGTGAAGGGAGAATAGAGGACGTATCAAGAGATGATGCTGAGTGCCAGGAGTATAACAGATGTCATAATTCCAAGTCTGGTGATGTTGGGGTAGAGTTGAAACCATACCCTAAAATTGAAACCCCATGCTTGAAAGTTGTTGACGAAGTCAAAAGGGAAAATGTGATCTTGACGACACGGCCTGGGGGGAAGATCTTTATGACATCTGGATCTATGTTTGACCAAGAACCAGATGTTGGGTATGACTTACCATCCTTCTCCTCCAAGTTCAAGGGAATAACTGATGGAGTGGTCGGTGAAGCCAAAGTTGAGAAGCCAAAGATCACCATTAAGCATCCAAGTGTGAAGTTAACAACTGTGGTGAAGAATGAAAAACTCAAGGGAGTGGCTGTGTTGTTGGGATTTGGCAGTGGTATTCGGGTCGCCCGGTGACATATTTAAAATTATGTGACCGACAGATTAATAGTTTATAAAAGAGTTTACCGAATTAATTTATAATTAATTATGTAACGCAGCGGAATAAAAATTATATATATAAATATGTATATACATATATAACAAATTATATATATTAAAAACTATTTAATCAAATAACACAAATACCAGTACGCAACAGGATCCGATTACCGAACACGCAAACACAGAAATATAAATAAATAATCTAAACTAATAGCGAGTTTAGATATACCTTGGCGGTGTTGAACAAACGTTCGAGACACCGAGTTTCAACGAACGAAGCGCTAGGTTGAAACGGAACGAACCACTTTCGGTCTCAAACGGTTGTCGCGTATCGCGATTATTCTCGTGGTCCGGTGTCGCGTACCCCTACGGGACGGCGTTTATGACACGTGGTCATCACGCATCGCGAGAGTACATCTTGACAGACGTCCTGTCTCGCGAGACTACGAGATCAATCAGATTTAGATCTGATTGCAACCGGAGACGGCTCACGGCGAAAGGCGTCGGGCTCGCGTCGACAGTCGACGGTCCAGCGACGGCAGGCGAGCGGCGGTAGTGGTGGCGGGTGACGACGGCGGACGGTGGCAGCGGCGGCGTCGGCGAGTTCCACGGTGGTGATCGGCGGGTTTTGCGGCGGCGATTGGCGGCGAACCGAGCGGCGGATCAAGGCGTACGAGGCGGCGATCTCTAGACCGTAAGGCGGTCTACGGGCGTTTACTGACGAAACACCCTAACTAGCAACCACCACCAAGTTATGGTGGTGTGAAGACGGCCACCGGAGCACGGCGGTGACGAGATCGGCGAAAAACGGCATCGCCGTTTTTCTTCTTTTCGTGGGGTTTTTACGAGAGAAGAAAAGAAGAAGTTTTCTTCTTTCTTTTCTTTGGCCGTCGACTAGTATGAGGTGATTAGGGTTAATCCCCTAATCATCTAATATTTATTAGATGATCACTAATTTGCGACGGGCCCCTCTCGAATATAAAGCCCAACTCGTACGCGAGCCCACGAGCCAACGTTAGAAAATATTTCAATAACGAATAGCTCGACCGTGAATTTAAAATAAAACTACTTTTATTTAAATATCGTTCACCCTTTATTATTAATCCGGTAATAATAATATTATTGATTATTAATTATTTATAACTATTATAAATAATATATATAATCAAACGTTTCCGTTTCTTTTACTGGTTAACTCTTAAGCGGGTTTAGAGTTCGTTGCACCCGGTGTAACTCTTACGGATCGTAACCGGGTCGGGTTCAAGATTTGTCGGGTCAGGACACATAATATCCAACAGTCTCCCACTTGGACTGATCGCGACAAGATCTAGGAAACAGACAGAGGTGCTCTAGCTACACATGACTGTCCCAACCAGTTATGACACTTCAAGTCAACAACCAAGGCATATCTGTTGAGAGCAACTGATATTAGACTTGTGGTAATTCGAAGTCATTATATCCCTTCCGTATATGACATCAATTGAACGATGGACATGGATTTAATTCATTCTCATCTAATGTTCAATCATTATGTTTCTCGATATAGATTCGAAGTGGTCCAAAACAAACACACAGTAGGTTTGGGTAAGGCCTTACACTTTACACTTGGAATCAACGAGGGCGCCACGATGTCTAGCTGTTGCATGATTAGTGCAAGAGTACAGAATCCCATATTGACTACATACAGCTCCCACTGAACTTCAGATCCATTCCCAAAAGTAGCTGTTATGACTGGCAGTTACGCGACAGCGTTAAGCTACAATCAAATAACAACCTTTGGTAAAGGGGAGGTCGCTCATGTATCTCAGGTCTAAGGATACTAATGAGTATACCATTAATCAAATCCATCTTATGATTGAATCCATGAAGATGGTTTGATGCGAGTTACGTCCAACGTCATTCCCCAATGAGGTCTGTGAGTCTGGATTGTCAACCATTGAGTCCAGAGTCAGAATAGTCTTACCTCAGATTCGTTCCCACGAGTCTGAACGACTACGGACAGTTTAGAATAATACATCTATTCCTCAGCATCATTATGAAATAATGCATGTGAGTTTGGATCGTCAATGTCTTGAGTCCAAAGTCATAAGTAGTCTTACTTCAGATTCGTGTCCACGATTCTGATCGACTGTGAGGAATAATATGCATTTATTCACGGATTTAAACGTATTAAAATCGAACACAGTTATAGAATCTAGCTTTACATCTAATCCTTTAGAGGAAGCCGGATGATAATGTATAACTGTTAGAGTTCGTACATCCAAATACTAGTTCAAAACATACATGTAGTGTATATTGGTCGAACATCATTAGTATGAGGTTAATGAGTCTTGCAATTCATTGTTTTACCGACCAGGTTTTGAAATGTGCTATAATTTTGGTTATCCAATATTTCATTGTTCCAGTATTTCTCGGAATAGTGGAATTTCCTCAAAGTGTGCTGGTTTTGTGATCATAGTGATCCTTGGTATTCACCATTGTTACTGTGTGATCACAATGTCTTGTTTGGTTAAAACTCTAACCATGTCAAGAATCCTTCTGAACCTTTCAGACAAGCAGCAGTTTAATGTCACTTGAGTCGGCTAATTAATTTAGATTTAGTTGTGGAATCTGCCACAATGTAAAATCTTTATTATGAGCAAGAGGTGTCTTGGTCAATCATGAAAACTTGTAGTAGTGTATTTCTACATGGTGAATGTTAATACCAATGCAACTAAGTGTATTGTGTTCAACAATTCACAATATCAATATAACTTGCGTACATTGATTTTTCCCTTTTGGTGTCTATAGTGTAACCCTGTACAGTGACAACCTCAGTGTAACTCTGTACAGCGATCTTTCCCTTTCGATGTCATTAAAGTAGCTCTGTACAGTGACATCTTTGTTTAATCACATATTCAAGGTGTGATTATATTGCCCCATAAGTTGCTTATAGCTGTGGATCTCTATCCATTAAGAAACTTCTTTTAAATTCTTTGTACCATAAAATCCACATTATGTATAATCACATAAGGATTTTATTCTATCTTTCAGTATATCATCGTCATACGGGTGAGGATTGAAAGAGTGCTCCCACTAGCCTTTATGTAAACACATCAAATTATGGCATTAAGCCATTCTCAGATTCAAGATCTGATATTGCAATTTTGAATTTGCAAGTGTGTTTAAATATGTATTTCCTGTTTAATGCAACAAACTTTTGTTGGTCAGGAAATATGCGAACAATGGATTTGTGACTCTTGAACCACTTCAAGATCACCGTCCTTTACTTCTAGTTCCAGTTAAATAACTTGGGAACTTAACCTTCCATTTCAGAAGCCAGAACACAACTTTCTATCTTCTGTGTGGAATTAGAATTCCATATGGATGGTGGAAGTAGTATCCATTGTTATATGTAGTATCTAACGAGAATAAATTCTCATTGTCAAAAGACATTCGATACTAGATCTATCAAGCGAGTGGTGATGAAGAGAGTGATACTCAATAAGGGCGTGTATGGCAAATACTTCCTATATATCATCTTTCAAGCGTTGACAAGCATCGTTTGATTCCTATCATGTGCTCAGGCCAAGGCTGAGCACGTAGGACCAGATTAGTGAAAAATCTTTCACATATCTTAAGATGATTTTAGGGTTCGTCAAGCTTAGGTATTCTTTATTACGATCAGACTTAGAATTGTGATCGTATTTGTAAAGCTGGTTCTTTGACTTCATTTTGAAATGTTCTTGTACAACTCAAGAATTTTCATAGATGCTTATAACCATAAGCATATTCACTATGATTACCGTCATAGTTATGAAGTAACTTTTATGATTCTTGTTATATGGTTCTTTTAGGTTTGCCAACACAAGTGTGTCTAAGCCTAGAAAGAACATTTAACAGTTCACTCGAATGAGTGAAGGATTTGGTTGTGAGTTTGTGAAAGCACGACACGTATCAGGAAACTTAATCCCATGGTGGATCATAGGGTCCAGTTGGGCCGTATCCTTTTATGCATGTCTTGCTTACACGAATAAGTCACAAACAAGAATCATTAGAACCAGGTATGTTTCATAAAGAAACTTCAACTTATGTTATTAGTCTGATATAAAACCAGTGAAAAGCAAAGTATTAGTCCCAGACGAGCTAGGTCAAAACAACCACTTGTTTTGAATACTACCAAGGAGTGAAAGACATGATTGAAAGCAAATGGCCTAAAAGGGTAATTCGAATCATGTGTCCCTCGATTTAAGCTTTTCTTATTTTCACGTTCCAACAAGGCATGCATGCATGCGTTGGGGAATACTCGTGAAAATCTAATAACATTAGTTTGAATACCAACAGAGAAGTCTAACGTTCTCCATTTTCTTTGAGCTTAACGGGGTAGTGTATAGTACCCGATTTGTTGTTCATGGAGCACTGGTGCTTGTCATGATGATGCAGCAATGATCGTACAAATCTTTTGCCATGGGCGTTGATGCCAAATGATCACAGCCTTTTATTGCCCTTAGAGTCGATACTCTTTTCTTGGTACGAGGCATTTTAACACGGTAGCAATCACCTATGACACACGAAGTGTCATTTGAGCATAATGCTATCAACTGGTTGAACTTTTCACTAAAGCACACAGTATAACTGGTTCTATAGTAGTGAAAAGGTATAAGCCCAGATACTCGTGGGGTAACCAAGTTGAATCAGGTGATACTGGTACCCTTTCATCTTAATGACATGGTCCTATGGAGAAGAGCCTTGCATGGAGCTCTTCTCCATTGAGAAACGAAACATGCAGTTAAGCTTGTTTGTTATGTCATTGATACTCAAGTCTTGCATTTTTGCTGACTATCAGGAAACATGCGAGCCTGCATAATATTATCTACCTTAGAGGTGTTAGTATTATGTTATTTAATCCAGGCGCGTTGTATTCCTATAAGGAACACAACTACGGCGATTGGGCTCTTCAAGACATAGAGTTTATGAAAGAATGTCAGAACATCTTCTGAGTTTGTTTCAATAAGATGAAAGTTAGTGTTATTTGATTTGTCCTACTGGAGGACTGATTTAAAAGGGAGAAGGGATTTGTTTTCATTAGCCATTATGAAATGATAAGCAAAGCACAATACATTAGTATTTTCGATGTAGAGTATTTTCTTATTATAAATTGGTAAGATTTATTTTATAAGAAAATTGAGAATTCGATTAGACAAGTTTACTTGAGACCGCCAAATGAGCCTCAGGAGCAAATTTGTGTAACCAAAATGACAGCGGGTGTCAATTGCGAAATCACAGTCACAACTCTCGATATGAGGCCGCTATATACATACTTGTATATTTTGCGATACGTTTAGCCTCATCCGTGCCCACTTTAGCAATACACATCCGTAGCGCGGTGTTGAAATACTCCAACACTACGAACATATACGTCTAAAGCGATAGTAATCCTAAATGGTCGATGCGACGGACACGGTGTTGAAATACTCCAATGTCCTCGCCTCAGAAGGTACCCTCGGCACCAAGTGCGGTGTTGAAATACTCCAACACTGATGCTCCGGTAAATACGTTCCAAGTTCGACTTGAGATGGGATGGCACGAACTATCAGTTTTTAATTACCAGATAGGGATATTAAAATCAATTTTAATATTGGTGATCGTAGGACACAACCGATAAACCCTATCATCACTCGAGACATTTATTTTAAATAACCTATTATTTAAAATTACAACTAGGTTGTCGCGAGTTATGTAACCAGTCAAAAGTTAATAAACGACTTATTAAGTTTGATTGAGTTTTATAAAGTTTGAAATTTTTCAAAGAAAAACTCATTAAGGTGGTTACATTAAAATTAGGTCAAGTTGTAAAGGCTTTTAGAACTTGTAACCTATTGATTGTATTCTCAGTTTTAAAACAATTTTAAAAGGATTTCGGTGTTTTAGTTGGTGTGTAATACCACTATTAAAACAAGCAACCAAAACAAGCAAAACGAATATGTATTCGGCCATTAGGGTTTTGGTCTTGCTAGAGCCTTTTTAGCGAGACCAAATGGGTCACGGGACAAAAGTACAAAACAACCACAAGGCAGACATCTTCATGTAGCGTGCAGGTTCTGTAAGCTCCCACTGACCTCAAGACGCCTCTTGACATCGATTGGATCTTCGGGTCTTCTTGATGACAACTTTTGCCAAAGTAGAAGATTTCGTAAAAAGAAAAAACTAAATACAATTTTGAACCCAAAAATGTGGGCCAACCCAAAGTCTAAACTATTATAATAATGGGCCAAAACAAGGGCCAAACCATAACAGTAAAATAATCAAGCAACAGTCAAACAAGGGTCGGGCCGAATACATATATAACACAATCAAAACAAATTGCAATTTTAATTGGTCAAAATAAAGTTGACCAAAATGCAATTTAATTATGCAACAGAAATAAAACTTGATTCGCAACTTTCGGGCTTTTAACCCCAGTTTGCGAATCCACCGGTTTAAAATCGACCGGTTCCGATTTGCGCGTGGTAATCAAGGCTCTGATACCACTGTTGGGATTTGGCAGTGGTATTCGGGTCGCCCGGTGACATATTTAAAATTATGTGACCGACAGATTAATAGTTTATAAAAGAGTTTACCGAATTAATTTATAATTAATTATGTAACGCAGCGGAATAAAAATTATATATATAAATATATATATACATATATAACAAATTATATATATTAAAAACTATTTAATCAAATAACACAAATACCAGTACGCAACAGGATCCGATTACCGAACACGCAAACACAGAAATATAAATAAATAATCTAAACTAATAGCGAGTTTAGATATACCTTGGCGGTGTTGAACAAACGTTCGAGACACCGAGTTTCAACGAACGAAGCGCTAGGTTGAAACGGAACGAACCACTTTCGGTCTCAAACGGTTGTCGCGTATCGCGATTATTCTCGTGGTCCGGTGTCGCGTACCCCTACGGGACGACGTTTATGACACGTGGTCATCACGCATCGCGAGAGTACATCTTGACAGACGTCCTGTCTCGCGAGACTACGAGATCAATCAGATTTAGATCTGATTGCAACCGGAGACGGCTCACGGCGAAAGGCGTCGGGCTCGCGTCGACAGTCGACGGTCCAGCGACGGCAGGCGAGCGGCGGTAGTGGTGGCGGGTGACGACGGCGGACGGTGGAAGCGGCGGCGTCGGCGAGTTCCACGGTGGTGATCGGCGGGTTTTGCGGCGGCGATTGGCGGCGAACCGAGCGGCGGATCAAGGCGTACGAGGCGGCGATCTCTAGACCGTAAGGCGGTCTACGGGCGTTTACTGACGAAACACCCTAACTAGCAACCACCACCAAGTTATGGTGGTGTGAAGACGGCCACCGGAGCACGGCGGTGACGAGATCGGCGAAAAACGGCATCGCCGTTTTTCTTCTTTTCGTGGGGTTTTTACGAGAGAAGAAAAGAAGAAGTTTTCTTCTTTCTTTTCTTTGGCCGTCGACTAGTATGAGGTGATTAGGGTTAATCCCCTAATCATCTAATATTTATTAGATGATCACTAATTTGCGACGGGCCCCTCTCGAATATAAAGCCCAACTCGTACGCGAGCCCACGAGCCAACGTTAGAAAATATTTCAATAACGAATAGCTCGACCGTGAATTTAAAATAAAACTACTTTTATTTAAATATCGTTCACCCTTTATTATTAATCCGGTAATAATAATATTATTGATTATTAATTATTTATAACTATTATAAATAATATATATAATCAAACGTTTCCGTTTCTTTTACCTGTTAACTCTTAAGCGGGTTTAGAGTTCGTTGCACCCGGTGTAACTCTTACGGATCGTAACCGGGTCAGGTTCAAGATTTGTCGGGTCAGGACACATAATATCCAACATGTGTCTCCCATTTCTTCAGTTGGATCATGCAGTTGTTGTTGTAATTGCAAGAATGGTGCTTCAACGTCAACGAATCAAGGAAGCACAAAGACGGTTAAGACAGGTTCGACACAGGCTTCGAGGAACCAGCCAAGAGTCAATCTTGGATCAGCAAATGGACCAAGGAGGCAGACACAGAGCAAACCAGCTCCATATCAGCCACCAAAGACAAATGGGTACACGTCTGACTTCTATCTAAAGAAGCAGACTTGCTTTAATTGTGGCATCGCTGGTCATATTGCTAGAAACTGTCTTTATCGCCCCTATGAACCCTACTTTCCAAAAAGTCAAATGGTTTCATCTCAGGAGTCTGTGAAGTCTAAGCCGATGATGGTGCAGAAACCTAAGGCAATGAAGACTGTTACTCCTAAGGTTAAACCCTCTGATCAACATTGGGGTGCTGCCAAAGCTGAAAGAAAATCTTTAAATCAAAACCACAGCTTTCCAAGTTACCAGAATTTTCAAAAACAGGTGAAGAAACCATTTTCAAAGCAATCAAAACTTGAAAAACCTAAAGTTACCCCTCCCAAGGTAACTAAAACTGTTTTGAAAAATATTTCTAAAATGCAGAAGGTTGAAATACCTAAAGTCACAACTCAAAAGGTGACTAAAACAAAAACTGTGTTGAAAAGTGAACTAAAAACGAAGAAGGTTGAAACACCTAAAGTCACAACTCCAAAAGTGACTAAAACAAATGTTAAATCACCTGGAATTTGGAAGCCAAAAGTCAAGGCAGCTACAACCGAATCATCCCAACTTCCTGATCTTTCAAAAGGAATGTTTTTAAAAGAAATTTCATTCATTGATTCCTCAGGAGTACCCAGAAAAACAATGGCCTGGGTACTATTAGCTAACTAATCTCTCACTGTGTGCAGGAACGATCAAGGAGGATTATCACTAACATTTTTTTTATTAAGTTGTTTGTTGGTAAGTGATTGTTCCAGGCACAGTTTAGGAGACGTATCTTCATGTCATGACAAGATATCTATACAATGAAAGGTATGTCTCTTTAAGAGGTAAAATTGTTAGAGCATATTCCTATGCTATGAGTGTCTCGTGTATTGTATCTGTGTGAGCGTGTCTAAGTGATAGTTGTAGTGACTATTTGGTTATGGGCGTACCACATGGTCCGCCGGATCATGTGGTCCGGCGTATCAGTTTGATACGCTGGGCGTTTAGTCACTTAGTATAAATAGGTTCGTGTTAGAATGTGCAAGTAACTAGTTAAACAAGTTCAGTCATTCTACACCTTTCTGTGTGTGTTTCTAGAGAGAGACTAGAGAGAACTTCATTGTATCTTCAAGTGATCAATAAGAATTCTCTTATTTACATCCGTGTTCATTACGTTTGATCAAAGCATGCAGTAGTAAGATCGTATCTCGTTTCTACAAAAATGTCAAAATCAGCACGAAAGGTACTGTTCTTAACTTGGTTGTGTGAATGAAGCGGCAAAGGGTGTTTTGAGTCAAACCAAATTTCCTAAAATTTTCAATTGATTGATTAAGTGTTTGACTTCAAATGCAATGAAGTGTGCATGTCATGAAACCCTATTTTCTAAAATTTTTCAAATCAATACTTTGAAAGTTAGCTTGGCCAGATGTGTGTAAAGTCATTTAATTTGTTTGTGTGTTTGTGTGTTTTATTTTGTTAAAAAAAATGATGATGCTCACAAAATTGTGACATTAAAAATCAAAAAGCAAGGGGAAGAAATGTAAAGAAGATGAAAATGTTGACCCCTCAAAAATAGTGTGCTTTTCAATTTTTAATTGTTTCTTGTTTTTGAGAAGTTTAGGGGAAGTCAAATGAATGTTCGGGTTGGAGATGGCTGACACGCGTAAGGCGGAAGTGAAAGGAAAGCTCCACGGTGATATGCTCGGTAGGCTCGACCTAAACTTATGACCTCCAATGAAAGTGCAGTGAACTTAAAAGATATATATGTTTAGCTTCCCATCCTAGGTTGCATAGTTTAAAAGACTGAGTCCCGACAAAAACGGGTTGAGAGTGGTAATTATACCTAGTATTCACTCTCTCACACGCCATGTTTATGCTATCTTGACAACACCACAGAGCAAAAGAAAATGAAAAAGAAAGGAAAAAGAAAAAGAAAAGAAAAAGAAAATGAAAAAGAAAAGAGAATAAATAATCACTCAGTTGGTCTTCTTTGCGTGCTTAGCGGCCGACCTGATCACCAACTGATGGTTAATGAAAATAAGTGGTAGTCATAGCGGTGATGCATGGTTCCTCAAGTTGGGGGTTTGTGAATCCTCAATAAACTCTGAGGTTGGGTAGGTTTTGCTGTGTACGCTTGGGTGTGGGGACAATTAGACATGACGGTAATAATGTACTATATTAAGCATGACGCATTCGGTTGGGATTAAACGGGTTTGAGTTTAAAGCGGACAAACATACCGGCAATCACCTGGATTAGTCAAGTAACTGAAGCTGAAAAGGGTTCCTCAGTCAGATTCATACGGTTTGATCCCGTGTAAACTTTCTCATGTTTGGTTTGGTAAGTATTTGTTTGGTTTTTATCTTTCGTGTGTGAGTCGTTAAGTTCTTTTTAGTGTGTTTTCGTCTTGGCCAGGTTGATTTGAGAAGTCAAAATGTGGTTTTCATGGGTTTTAATGCATGACAATATGCCCCCGACAGATCTTGACAAATTTTCAGGGGAAGGAGTATGGGATAATAAGTATTATCCGAAGGGAACTCGAGGATGATACTTATTATCTAATGGAAAAGACTTCCTCCGTCAGATCTTGACAAATTTTTAGGGGAAGGAGAGGGGATAATAAGTATTATCCGAAGGGAACTCGAGGATGATACTTATTATCCGAAAAGACTTCCATAATACATAGTATCCGAAGGGAACTCGAGGATAATATGTATTATCTCAGGGGAAGTCCTTAGCTGAGGGGAAGTAATCAGCTAAGGGGAAGTCTTTAGAGGTCTTTGGGTTCAGGGGAAGTTTTATAGAAAACCCGTAATCTATATTAGGGTTTTTGGTTAAAATTATGTTAATTTGAATCAACTGAACAGATGATAATTACCTCCTAACCCAAAGACCAGTCATCACATGTCTGGTAGTGTATATTTTTTCAAATGTGTGTCAGACAGGTTGATGATAGAAAGATGTTGCTGCTGCTCAAGTTAAAGAACCAACCGGACAAGACTTCCATCTGAAAAGCAACTGTTCAGGGGAAGTTGTTGGTATCTTTACAAGTATCCAAAAGCTTCAAAAGTTTTTCAAAGAAAATGCTCACAAGTTTAGGGGAAGCTGAAGATTTCAAGTCAATCTTTGAAAAAGAAAGTGATGCAGAGAACAGTCAGAGATCATGAAGATCCAAGTTCAACAATCAAGTTCTTCACAGTTAGGGGTTTTCAAAACTTAACCTCTAATTGTTTTGGAGATTCAAGACAGTTACCGAAGATACAGCAAGAACCAGTTCTTTCAAGAAGCAAGTCAATGAGAGTCCTCCATTTCATTGCTTGTTCATTTCAAGAAGTTCAAGCTGATGCTGATCAAGAGGAAGTCCCAAGTGCCCGTCATGAAACCCATTGAAGATTTCTGCGGAAAGAATCTTCATCAGCATCTATGCCAGCCAGTCAAGAAGAAGAAGTTCAAAGATCGAAGACATTTAATATCACAAGCCTAGGGGAAGATTGTAGAGGCTAGATTATGAGGCTTGTAATATTAAATAAGTTGGGCTGGGCTTAGAGGGTTTCATTAGAATCATAGGCTAGTTTGCTATTGTATTTAGGCTAGTTTATGATTGGGTTTGGGTTTACTATTGGGTTTATGATCCACAAGGGGCCCAATAGTAAACCCATTAGGGACCCTATATAAACCCCATGTGGTTCTCCATTGTAGGGGCTGAAGTTTACGATTCAGAGAGGAGGAGCCAAGGTGTTTACGATCCAAGGTGATTACGATCGTAAACCCGAGAGGAGAGTGTTTACGATTACTGTTTTGTACCCGACAAGGTTTCTTGTGTGCAAAGATCTAGTTTTTATCGTTTAAATCATTGTTTTCTTGTGTTCTCTTCATTTCTATTCTTGAATCAATCACATACGAGGATTCCACACTCGTTTGTGATAGAAATATCGTGTGTTTGGGAGATTTCCGGACCTACACCGGCTAAAGTTCCTTGTAATCACTTTAGAGGAAGGTTAGTGTTTTACTGATTCCAAACTAGGGTTTTTGACATTTGATGGATTCGTGGCTTGTGACAATCATCAATTCAGTGTTTATTTGTTCAATCGTGCTTGATTGCTTGTTATTGTTCGTACCCCCGGCTCCCGGACTACCTTTCATAGCATAGCTCTAGGACTATACTAAGTACGTTCATAATAATCAGTTGGTTAGGTTGAATGAAGCACAACTATGTCTATGTGGTTTCTAGTTAGATTCCCGACGTTCGAAATTAGTGATTCACTAGGCTGGATCTTAAAGTGGTTACCTTTAGTTTACATAAGTTAAAACCAAGTAATTGTTAGTAGTAATTAAGTTTTAGTAATTTAGTTTCAAATCATTCAACCCAAGTTTACAGCTAAGAGGCACTTTTCCATATTTGCAATTTAGATTAAGTAGATTAAGTTTAATTTAGCTTGTAGTTTAATCAATTAGCAAGTAACCACCGATTTCCTTGGTTCGATACCCTAACTTCCACTACTACAAATCTTAATTAAGTTGGGGATATGTAACGGTCGTGACAAACCGTTATCAAAAATATTAACAAATTAAAAATAGCGCCACTAGAATATTATAAAAAGATAACTGTTAGCCGAAGAAGAGGATGAATTGACTGATAGGACGAAATCAATCGCATCACAACACAATGGGAAGGAGAATCATGTGAAATTTTCTAAGATTTTCGTTGGAAATACATCACTTTGTCCAATTTTGTATGTCACAGGTTGATGCATTTACGTGAAGAAATCGGTCGGATTAAAGTATTGAAGATTAAAATGAGAAAGAGATTATATATAGGTGAATATTAGTGAATAAAAGAACAAAATAGCTGGTGGTAAACAGCTAGATGACAAAAAACATGACTTCACATTCACTTCACACCGCGATGAGATCAACGCCCCTCGCTAAATTCCAGCCTATAGCGCCTCGGGCGGTGGTGGGGGCGTTATGGGACGCTAAGATGCCAAAAAATTTGTGGGTTAACGCTCACTACACATAGTATAGTCAACCTGTTTATTTAGTTTGGTCACTCGTTTAAAAGCAGAGAAACTGACCATTGTAATCGAATCCACAAATCCTAGTTAATAATATTATAAAATTGCATGCTTATTTTGGCGTTTAAAAGATGACCATTAATGTAACTAACTATATTCTATGGACTATTTATCATAATGGTTAAAACAATAAAAATTAATTACCATCCTCTTTTTTTTTTTAACTACTAACTTTACTACATCTACACTACAAACATGAGACTTGAATCTACAACTTTTTGATGCGCATTATTACTTTACCACCAAGCTACCCATGAAAACTATCAAATCCTGTTTTACTTAGTTCGACCAATTGCCACCACAATCCCCAAAATTATCATCACCACCACAACAACCCCACCATCACCACCACAACAACAATTCATCACTTTGAAGATAGAATCCTCACTAAGAAATTGATGTGTAGTAAAATATAACGTGTTATCATTCTTAAATCCCTATTCTTATGGTTTATATCTGGTTGGAAACACATCACTTTGTTCAGTTTTGTATGTCGCAGGTTGATGCTTTTATGTGAAGAAATCGGTCGAATTCAAGTATTAAAGATTAGAAGATTTCTTGAATCCAAGGTTGGATCATGCCGCGAGGGTTGAGCCTTTCTCGTCGCGACACGACGCGTGTTGAAGAGAAGGCCCGACTATTTTGGCGGGCTCGTGGCGCGAGACTGAGGAGAGAAGACCATCGCGACACGCGACGGGTGTAAAGTCGGCCAAAAATTAAGGTTTGGCTATTTAAGACAATGTGATGCCATCAGTTCGCTTCTTCTGCCTTCTTGGACGATTTTGGAGTGTTGGTTGCGAGTTTCAGGCGATTTCCAAGCATTCGGTGAAGATTTCTCAAGCATTCGATTCAGAATTGATGGCAGTTTCTTTGATTACTGTTTTTTTCGACTTTTACCATGTCCGGCTAAAGTTCCTTGTAATCACTTTAAGTGAAGGTTAGTGTTTTACTGATTCCAAACTAGGGTTTTGACATTGGATGGATTTGTGGTTTGTGACAATCATCAATTCAGTGTTTATTTGTTCAATCGTGCCTAATTGCTTGTTATTGTTCGTACCCCCGGCTCCCGGACTACCTTTCATAGCATAGCTCTAGGACTATACTAAGTACGTTCATAATAATCAGTTGGTTAGGTTGAATGAAGCACAACTATGTCTATGTGGTTTCTAGGTTAGATTCCCGACGTGCGAAATTAGTGATTCACTAGGCTGGATCTTAAAGTGGTTACCTTTAGTTTACATAAGTTAAAACCAAGTAATTGTTAGTAGTAATTTAGTTTTAGTAATTTAGTTTTAAATCATTCAATCCAAGTTTACAGCTAAGAGGCACTTTTCCATATTTGCAATTTAGATTAAGTAGATTAAGTTTAATTTAGCGCGTAGTTTAATCAATTAGCAAGTAACCACTGATTCCCTTGGTTCGATACCCTAACTTCCACTACTACAAATCTTAATTAAGTTGGGGATTTGTAACAGTCGCGACAAACCGTTATCAAATTGGCGCCGTTGCCGGGGAATCTTGCGCTTGTTTGTTAGTTTCTTTCTTTATTTTTAAATTTCCAAAAAATTTTAAAAATCCAAAAATAGTGTTTAATTCTTTTTCTCTGCATTTTCTTCTATATTGCAGGTTTATGCAAATTTTATGCATACTAGGTATTCGCAAAAGAACTCACCGTTGTTTTACAATCCAGAAATTGAACGAACAGCTCGGTAGAACCGGGTAGAGCAAAGAAATAGTAGAAATATGGAGAACCAACCACAAAACCAATAACCAACCATTCCACCCCAAAATGACCCCAATCTTCAAAATCCCCAAGACCCCCAACTTCAACCACAAAACCCACAGAATGAACCAACTTTCCAACGACAACAATTTCCTAACCTTAACAACCCCTTAGATGGGCGCCCGAGGTCACATCATTCATCTCAGTCATCACATCATGAGGCAGAAGACCTTTGTTACCATGGTAGACAATCGATTCCACCACAATAACGAACCATATATCGCCAAGCTCCACAACAACCTCCTCCACAACAGCCACCCCAACCAAATTATCAACAACCCCCACCACAACAATTCTACCATGCAAACTAACTCACTATATGGCAAAATCCTATGTTTCAGCAACAAGGGTATGGTTATGCAGCCGCGGGCAATGGAGGTCAGCAAGCTTGGCAACAACAGGAAGAGCAGTGGGATCAAGAGTGGTATGACCCGGATGAAGACAATGGGTACCAGTACAGAGGTCAACCGGAGGTGCAAGCTAACCCAAGACGAAAACAACAACCTCTAGTTAACCCTCCGCCAGTACGTCACAATCAGCCTCCTAGGGGTGTACCTCAAGTCCCTAAAAATCAAGGAAGAAATCAGATTCACGTGGAAGGAGGAGTTCCGAGGATAGTGACACCTGTTCGAGCTCAAGGAGTGGAGAGTCACTTCAAACCGATAATTATGCCAAGTTCATCCGCAGTTGTGAACCCAGTTTCACAGAGTGGCAGGGCCTTTGAAGTGAAACCTCAATATTTGGGCTTTTTGCCAGAGTTCTATGAAAAGAGGATAGAGGAGCCATACATACATATAGCATCCTTCGAATCTACTTGCAGCACAATTGGATCCACCGGATTTACAACTGAAGATGTCAAAATTGATGATGTTTTCATTTACACTCAAGGATCAGGCTCATCGGTAGTTTGATAGTTTACCCGCTGCAAGTATACATACATGGTATGCGCAAGAGAAGTATGAGAGTTTGGAGAAGAAGTATGCTTTATTGGATAAACAGTTAACCCAGCTTAAAGTTGCTGGTGGAAGTGAGGAAGCAAAAGCGGCGTCAGCATTCATGATATGCGCAACATGCAGAGAGTTGGGGCACTATGCGAATCAGTGTCCTACTATAGGTAGCGGGCAGGAGGATGTGAGTTATGTTCATGGGAAACCGTTCGATTGCAACTCCAACACCTACCATCCGAACATGCAAAATTATCCAAACTTCAGGTATGGAAATGAAAATAATCAATTGAATCCTGATTTTCAAGGTTCTTATGTGCAGGGTGGATGACAGCAGTACCCACAATCCCAAAATTGCCAAGGGAAAAATTCGGGAGGCTACCAACGGAACAACTACAACCAAGGTGGAAGTCAGCAACAACGAAGTTATCAACAAGCCCAACCGAAACAAAAGGATGGAATGCAAGCTCAATTCGTGGCCATGATGGAAAAGATGAATTCGCTCATCGAGGGTCAGAAGGCATTTGAGAGGAGGTTCGAAATTCAAGAGAAAAATCATGAAGCTTTAGCCAAGCAAGTAGGTCAATTGGAGGCCGAATCATTAAAACGAGAACCAGGTGGGGACACCTCCAACGCAAGTTGATGGGGTGGTGGAGGATTCGGTAAGTGATGGTGAAGAGGAAATTATTGAGAATGAAAAACCAATTGAAAACGAACCTGTTAGCCCTAAGAATAAAAAACGTGTCACTTTTCAAGAGTCAAACAATAGAGTAATGGGTGAAAAAGAAAAAGACGCAAAGGAAGAGGGTGTGGAGGTTAATACCATCCATTTTCCTAAAGCATTAACTGAACCAGGAAAACAAAAAGAATTGGGAAAAAGGGGGCTGCATCAAGAGGAAATGTGGGATGTATCTAAACAAGTAAAAATCACTTTACCCCTCTGGGATGCAATTAAACAAATTTCGGCATATGCCAAGTACCTGAAAGAATTGTGCACTTAAAAGCGTAACTACAAAATTCCAAAATGACTTGATGCAAATTCAAAAGTGAGTGCCATTATTTCAGGTATTTTGCCTCAAAAGCTGCAAGATCCAGGGGCACCAATGGTTTCGATTCAATTTGGTGACTTTCAAATGACCCGTGCCCTGTTGGATCTTGGAGCTAGTGTCAGTATACTACCGGGGAGCTTGTACGATCAGTACGATTACGGACCTTTAAAAAAAGCCAACACTATGGTGATTTTGGCTTACTTGACCCCAAAGCTACCTCGGGGAGTGTTAACGGATGTCATTGTCAAGGTTGATGAATTTTTCTATCCTGTGGATTTTTTGGTTTTAGATTATGTGTCAGTCGAAAAGGATTCTCAACCAACAGTAATTTTTGGTCGGCCTTTTTTAGCCACAAGCCATGCGCAAATTTATTGTAAACTAGGCACCGTTGACATGACATTCGGCAACCGTAAGATAAGATTGAGTATTTTTGGCAATGTAACTGACCCTCGAGAAGACGATGAATGCTTCCGAGTAGACGTTGTCGATGGAACTATCTCTCCTTATTTTTCTTGCAATGAGGAAGATTGAACCATTGAGGAGTGTGCTATTTTTGGCAGGGAAAATGCAGGTGTAGTGAAAGAGCTGGAGGAAGAAGAAGGGAGACAGGAGCGGTTAGCTGTTCAGGAGCGAAGACCGCCTTGGTCTTACCATGTGGAGAGTTTTTCGGACCACATCAACTCGAAATTGAAACCATCGCTTGAATCACCTCCTAATTTAGAATTAAAAGAATTGCCAAAACATCTTAAATATGCATTTATTGGTGATAATAACACACTTCCGGTTATCATTGCTGTAGGTTTATCTGAAGAACAGGAGAGTGCGTTGATGAAGGTGTTGACTGAGATGAGAGCAGCGATAGGATGGACGATCACGGATTCGAAGGGCATCAGTCCCTCCATTGTGATGCACAAATAATCACCGAAGAAGGAGCAAAGCCGGCAAGAGATACACAGAGAAGATTGAACCCCAACATGCGAGAACTTGTCAAGAAGGAGGTTTTGAAATGGTTGGACGCGGGCATCATATACCCGATTTCAGATAGTGCATGGGTAAGTCCAACTCAAACTGTCCCGAAGAAAGAAGGCATTCAGATCATCAGAAATGAAAAATGTGAGGAAATAGCCACCCGACCGGTAACCGGGTGGAGAATTTGCATTGATTATAGAAAGTTGAACACCGCAACTTCTAAGGACCATTTTTCGTTGCTTTTATTGATCAAATTATTGAGAAATTGTCTGGTCAGGAATATTATTGTTTTCTAGACGGTTGCTCGGGGTACAACCAAATTGCCATTCACCCCGAGGACCAACAAAAGACCACCTTCACATGCACTTATGGTACTTTTGCTTTTAGGAGAATGCCATTTGAGCTGTGCAATGCCCCGACCACTTTTCAAAGATGTATGATGGTAATTTTTTCATATATGGCCGGGGATTCTTTGGAAATTTTTACGGACGATATCTCGATTTTTGGCACATCTTTTGAAGCTTGTTTAGACCAATTGACCCTAGTCTTGGATAGATGCATTGAAACAAATTTGGTTTTAAGTTGGGAGAAGAGTCACATTATGGTCCAAGAGGGGATTGTATTGGGCCATGTTGTGTCGAGTCGGGGATGGAAATGGATCGGGAAAAAACTAAATTTATTTCGACTTTACCACCCCCGACAAATGTTAAGGAAGTAAGGGCTTTTCTGGGACACGCCAGTTTCTATAGGAGGTTTATCAAAGATTTCAGTAAAATTACAAAACCTCTTTGCAAATTGTTGCTAAAAGATGAACCTTTTGATTTAATGATGAGTTTCTAAATGCTTTTAACACTTTGAAAAATAATTTAATTGAAGCATCAATTTTGCAAGCACCCGATTAGTCGCGCCCGTTTGAAATAATGTGTGATGCGAGTGATTTAGCGGTCGGGGCGGTTTTGGGTCAACGGGTAGACAAGAAACCGGTGGTAATTTATTACGCAAGTAAAACTCTAGATGGGGCGCAATTGAATTATACTACTACAGAAAAAGAGTTGCTTGTAGTTGTTTTTGCTCTTGATAAATTCAGGCCTTACATTTGGGGTAGCAAGGTGATTGTGTATTTAGATCATATCACAGTTAGATACTTGATGGAGAAGAAGGACGCTAAACCGAGGCTAATCCGGTGGATTCTGTTGCTACAAGAATTCAACCTAGAGATTAGAGACAAGAAAAGGGACAGAGAATGCGGTGGCAGATCACCTGTCTAGATTATCACACATTGAAGAGGGAGATAGCATGGGAATCAATGAAACATTCCCCAATGAGCATTTAGTTTCTATTTCGACATTACCTTGGTATGCTCATATTGTTAATTTTTTAGCTGCAGGTACATTACCAGATCATTGGTCATCCAAACAGAAGATGCAGTTTAAGGCTCAGGTGAGACATTATGTGTGGGACGAGCCAGATTTGTTCAAGATAAGTCCCGATCAGATAATTCGAAGATGTGTACCGAGTGAAGAGGTACCAAGTGTTCTGAGTTTACTACACGAGTCAGCATGTGGAGGACACTTCAATGGTCAGAAAACGGGACGTCGGGTATTATCATCTGGTTTGTATTGGCCGACGGTTTTTAAGGATGCACATGAATCTGCTAGGGCTTGTAATCGATGTCAACAAATGGGAAGTATATCGAAGCGTAATGAAATGCCCATGCAGCCGATTTTGGTAGTGGATTTATTTGATGTTTGGGGAATCGATTTCATGGGTCCATTCCCGAACTCCCATGGGTTTGTGTATATTCTGGTGGCAGTGGATTATGTCTCGAAGTGGGTGGAAGCAATCGCAACCAAGACCAATGACAACAAGGTGGTATGTAAGTTTGTTCAATCTAACATTTTTGTGAGGTTTGGAGTCCCCCTAGTGATTATCAGTGATAAGGGATCACATTTTAAGAACTTTTGGTTTAGCAATCTTCTCAAGCGGTATGGAGTGGATCATAGAATCGCAACGCCTTATCACCCGCAAACGACGGTCGTCCCTAGCCTCCATCTATAGCCGACGACCGTTTGACACTGTTTTCGGAGTCACTGACGACCGTGGTATTATTTTTTTTATATTTCAAAAATCATATTTTTTAGGGTCACCCGACCGCTCTCACTGGCACGGTCGTTAATGATCGGCTCGACAGGCGTCCGACCGTTGAACAAATTATTTTAATTTTTTTTTCAAATTTAAATGCTAATTTTATTTATTATTTTTTGCAGTATATATTTTTAAAATATAATTATATACTTTTATTTAAATATAGTTTGTATATATTTTCCCTTATTATTATTTTTTAATTGTTGTTATTTTATTTTATAAGGAAAAAGACATTCAAATATAATCATCCGTTTTGACTTAATATTTTTTTACAACTAATTTTTCTCATTTATTTTTTAACCCTGTAAATACACACCATTTACAACTATCATCTTCACACTTTTACAACAATCTTCAAAGAAAAAAATGTCATAAAAAAAACTCCTTGTCCAATTGGATCTTTTTCTAAATCACTCGGCATCGTAGACGAAATTCCCCCACCAGTAGAAAAACAAGTTTGGAATTTTGAAAGTAACAAGAAGTGGGCTCCAAGTGTTCTATGCTTCTTTTGGTTTAAGAATCATATTAATTATCTTTAGAAGACTTTTAGCCTCAGCCTCAGAAGAAGTAAGTCTATACTTCGGAAGTAACATATATGGTCCCTTCCAAAGAGCAATTTCGTGACTCAGACAATTGTAACCGTCATCTGTTAACTATCATCTGAATTGTTACAACCATTCAACCCTTATAAAAATCACTCTAGTCAGATTTTTGCTAAGAGAATTTTCATAAAAGAATTCATATTCATTATAACATCTTTGTTTTATCCGATTGAAAAGTTCAAGTATACTAATAAAATATTTTAACTTGATAGTGATTACACGACTGAGAGAACCCTCATCATTTGACATTGATATGGGAAGTCAACAATTAACCATGAAAATATCCAAAAATTAACCGGTTATATGATATAAACATCAAACAAGATACAAACCATCGAAGTATTATTTCTTTTTTTAATTATTTATTTCATATTCATATTCATATCAATAATTAAAAAGGCAACGAGGTAACATATGAGAAGACTTGTTTGTTGTGATGAAACCTAGAGTTCTAACTTCATAAACTGATAGCAATCCATTCCTACGGTAGATATGAAGAACTGATCCACATTAGGGTCAATGGTAATTCTAGCAGGGCTAGTGGTGTGTAATGACATAGGCCTAGAGCCATTACATTTAACGTAATCGACCCTCGACACTACTGCAACGTTATGAGCTTCTTCGACAAAGTTAAAGACGAGCACATCACCGGCTTTGATGGTTTGATGAGTTGCCCACCAATGGTAGAAGTTTTCACTTGACGGCACAGCCCACCCGAATCCATCACCGACAATAAGCTCTTTTGCAAAGTAGCCACGGAACTCCATGGATACAACCACCATAGCCATAACCACAAGCATAGTTAACTTTGATCTCTCCATGTTTTGATCGAGTAGTATCAATTGATTGTGATGTTATGGGATCTTTAATCGAGTAGTATCAATTGATTGTGATGTTATGGGCTCTTTGAAATTTGGTTTCCTATTTATAGGAAAAAAAGGTTGTAGGTTATGTAATTGTTAGATTTAATGATAATTAATCTTTTGAGGTTTGTCGTTTCATAGAAATCAAAATATACCTATTAAGTTATAAAAAAAATTTATGTGTAGTAATATAGTGTTGTAAACAATATCTCATGTTGACATAAAACGGTTTTGTTGGGTCGATAATTAGGCGATTACATTTAATATCTAAATCGCAATAAGATGGAAATTGTTATCTTTTACATGTGGGCATGTTATTTTCTACATACCGCAACACTAATCAATTTAAACTGTAGATAACAAATACTCACTACAAGAAACTGAAACTACAACGACAACAATCTGATGGTCTATAGCTATAACATGTCGTCACCATAGGCATTTAATGGCTTTCCAACGAAAAGTTGTCACCAAAAGTCTCCTCACCAAAGGCTTGACACTATAGGGTTTAGGTGTTGTCGCTATATATGTCGTTGCCAAATGTCCACCAATAGCGACGACTCGTCCTCGCAATAGGTTCGTGGCAAAAGGCTCTACGTGAAAATAAATTAATTAATTTATAACAACGACAAGCTGTCGCTATAGATTTTAATTATTTAGCTACTAAAAATTTAAACATTACCTATAAACTATAATGAGATACCTGTCCTTCAAACATACTTATTTATTATATAAGATATTAATAACTTATTTTCAACTTGTAATTTTTGTATTCGTCGTACTATACGGGCCGAGCCCAATATATGCATAATAACTCTGACCAGGCCCAATCCATGTGCCATTGAGTTGATTTTAAGGATTATATTTGTCATTTGTGTTACGTTCAGATCGAGTTAACAAAAGTTGAAATATGATCACTGGAAAACCGTTTTTCTTTTAAAGAAAAAAACGTACATCGGATCAGATTAGATTAGTTTCAAACCGGATTCGAGGTATTATCATATTATGTAACTAGTGATTTTAATAAACCAGTTTTAAACCAAATTCAAAGTATGCATACTTTAACCGGTTTCAAATCAATAGACCGTATCTAAACTCATTTTTTTTAATGGCAGAAAATTTTATTCACAAAGAGAGCTAGGAGTTGCTAGCAAAAACCAGTACACAAACAATATAAGAAAGTGAAAAAAAGAGTACACCCAGGGCATCGAAACTGAAATAGTTTCACCCAAACGGTATAAGAATCGATTACTTACAAAATAGAACTTGTAATAAATAGGAGTGTTATCAAATTAGTCTATATGTACTGCATCATTTATGGCCTGCCACTTGACATGCCATGATTAATTTTTTTTTAAATCTTTTTAAATCGTTTTTTTTTCTTTCACACCGTTGTTTCAGGTATCTAATTTTATGTAGCTTTATTTTTAACTACGATATAGATTTATATCAGGTTCTACATAATCTTTAGGTTTTAAGTTTTATACTTGGAGGGATTAAGTTCCAACTTATACGTTGAGGAGTCTTTTTGTACTTCCATTTTCTTTAAATTACGCTTTACCAATACAATCATTTTATATACATGTGTTATCCTAAAAAAACAAAGCACGAGTAGTACCTAGTTATAAACTAATGAACAAATAAATAACATTTCATATAGATAATTTAAGCCCACTTAATAAAAGAAAGTTGAATCTAAACTTCGTTTTAGTTACTATATATAGTCTCGAGTTAAGGATCTTCTAAGGCTAAAGGTAGTGGTCAAGCCCCTTCAAGCCCCTCGTTCGGGTGTTTTCTGTCATGTGGCAGATGATGTGCCAAGGGACTTGATCACACATAGTGGCATAGTGGTTAAAGCCCCATAAAGCCGCATGCAATCATTACACAATTATTATTATTTTTTTCAATATAAATAAACTAAGAAAATAAAAAACTAGTTTTATTAATAAAAAAACAAACATTTTAAAATAAAAGTACACGATTAAAAGTAACGGATGTCAAAATAATTATTTCGCTTAAGGAAATCCCACACCGACAGGCGCTTGAAGTCGCTTCCAGTTTGTTGGCGGTATTGCTCTTGCGCTTCGTCCATCACGTTCTCATCTCGGGTCCCCAAAACAACGTCGCGGATGTCGTTGAACCTTCTAAGCTTGTATTGCATGTCCAATTGTCCATCCAATTTGCTATGATTGCATCATGTTCACGGTAGGGGGTGTCGCGAAGCATAGCAATATGAAACTTGAGTCCAATGTCATTCCAAAATCCTTGACGATAGCGGGTGTTGTTGAAATTTTCCACCCATGCTTGTGCCACTTAAAGTTCTTCTTCGGTTGTCTAAGGTAGATGCGTCATTGTATGAATAAAAGGTTTAAAGAGAAGTATTGTGGAAAGTGTGGTTTAAAAAATGAGAAAGGGATTACATATGGGTGAATATTAGTGAATAATAAAACAAAAGGAAACAAAATAGCCGTTGGTTAACGGCTAGTTGACCAAAAACATGACTTCACATTCACTTCACAGCGCGATGAGAACAACACCCCTTACCAAATTCCAGCCCATAACGCCGCCGGGGGGGGGGGGGGGGGGCTATGGGGTGCTATTATGCCAAAAAAAATGCGTGGGTTAATACCCACTACACATAGTCTAATCAACTCGTTTATTTAGTTTGGTCACCCGTTTAAAGAAATAAACTGACCATTATAATCGAACCCACAAATACTAGTTAATAATATAATAAAACTACATGCTTATTTGGCATTTAAAAGAGGACCATTAATGTAACTAACTATATTCTATGGACTATTTATCATAATGGTTAAAACAATAAAAATTAATTATCATCCTCTATTTTTGTCTTAAACTACTAACTTTACTACATCTACACTACAAACATAAGACTTGAAACCACAACTTTTTAATGCGCTTTATTACTTTACCACCAAGATACTCATGGAAACTACCAAATCCCGTTTTACTTAGTTCGACCCATTGCCACCACAATCCCCATCAATTATCATCACCACAACAACCCCACTATCGCCGCCACCATCACCACCACAACAGACAATTCATCACTCTAAAGATAGAATCCTCAATAAGAAATAATTAACATATTTAAAATAGCGCCACTAGAATATTACAAAAAGATAACCATTAGCCGAAGAAGAGGATGAATTGGCTGATAGGACGGTATCAATCGCATCGCAACACAGTGGGAAGGAGAATCATATGAAATTTTCAAGTTTTTCATTTGGATTTAGATTAACCAAATGCCATGTATTTTATTCGAAATTTGACACCTATTTTCATCTTCCACAAGAAAGTCAAATTGTCTAAAGAAAGTCAAAAGTAGCATCACCACCCCAGCTTAAGGTTGTAAATGAACAGAACGTTCAACATACCGTTCGTGAACTATTCGGTGAAAGTTCATTTATATTCATCAAGAACACGAATACAAATTTCGTTCGATTTATCAAATGAACAACACGAACGTAGGTCACGTTTGTAACATTTTACGTTCACGTGATCAAATTTAATTATTTAAAAATCATAATTCTTCATTTGTTTACGTGACTAGGGTTTAAAAAACATATTTTCTTAATATGAATGTTCTCTTTAGATAAAACATAAAAGCACTAGATTTTAAATGTGCATGCAAAAGCAATAATGTTTATTTAAGACGTGGGAAAAGAACGTTTTAGCCCTTTTGACCGTTAATTGTCTCGTTTTAATCCTTTGAAAAATTTGGGTCTCAATATAGCCCTCCACCGACGGTCGTCCCTGGCCACCGTCTACGGTCGGACATCCGTCAATCTCGTCCAATAACAACACGCCACGTATCCTAGCTACGGTCGTCGCCGACCGTCGCCCACCCGACAACGACCGTGTTGGATATTAGATGTCTTGACCCGACCCTTAGCGTAACTGATCCGGTTTCGACCCGGAAGAGTTACACCGGTGTCAACGAACTAATAATTAATTAAATGTTAATTAATTAAAAACAAACGGTTTAAATAAATAATAGTTATTTATTTTAACGTAACGAAACAATAAATCGTAAAACGTTTACGAGAATTGTCGGCGAATGATTATCTAGTCGTTACCGGTTAACGGACTAGTTAATCATTGGGCTTAGGGGCTTTAATCGCGAGATGGGCCTTGCTTGCCCAAGAAGTCAAGGAGAATCTATAAAAGGGAGGGAGGAGGGATTAGAAAGTGACCTAATCGCGACTCCTCCTCCTCCCTTGTCTCCTAGCCGTCGCGACCCCCCTCCCCTCTCTCTCTCTCTCTCTCGTTTCCGGCGCACCACCACCACCTCCCTCCGTCGCCTTTTCCGACGCATACGATGGTGAAACGTGACCCACGTTTGATCGCCGCCGCCTTGGAGCTCGAGACCACCGCCGCCGCCGCTAGAGCCGCCGCCGCCGCCGAGAGGGCCGCCGCCACCACCGCCGCCGCCGCGGCCCGTGCCGCCGTAGCCGCCGACATCTTTGGCGAGGACCACCGAGAGGTGGTTCTCGCTTTACCCGCGCCACCGAGACCGTTGTTTGAACCGTCTCGTGCCGCGACCGTCGAACCGGGTGAAAACCCTAAGTGGCCGGCGCCATTGTATGCCGCCGCCGTCACGCCACTACGTTCGTCGCTTCCACGCGTGTCGGACGAAATCGATATTGCATCGGTTTCGTCACCATGCACGACGGAACCGTTCGACTGGAATGCCATGATCCATAGCATGGTTTCGTTACCGCCACCACCGCCCGTTCATGAGATGAACGCGCCTGTGGTGCCCGAGATGCCGTCTTCAAAGTCGGTTGAAGACTTGACTCGCAGATTCGAGTCGGGCGTTACCGTTTGCCCTAGCGCCAGTTCGTCGAACCCCGGTGTCTCGAACGGTTGTTCGGACTCCGCCAAGGTATATCTAAATTGTTTAGATTGTTCGATTTAATTTTTCTGTATTTACGCGTACACGGTGATCAGATCCTGTCTACGGTTTTTACTATATTCGCGTTGTAAAACTTATATTTCCGCTGCGCAATTAATCTGATTAATTGACCCGTTAATTTATTCGGTAAAAATTAAAACGGGCAACCCGGATACCCACTGTAAAACCCAACAGTGGTATCAGAGCCACGATCACCGCGCGTAAATCTGCACCGGTCTTTTCGTAACCGGTGGTTCGCAATTTCGATTCGTTTCCAAATTGCGAACGGAATTAAATTGTTTAATTCGTTTTATGATATTGTGTGTTACGGTCGACCCTTTAAATTTATTAAATGTTTTGGCGTGTTGTATTTCTCTGATTGGCTCAATTGTTGACCCAATTGTATCTTTATTTGGTTTTGGTGGACCCGCCGTTTTTCGGGTTTCAAAGTTGTAAATTAGAGCTAGGTTTACTAAGTTGTTAGTAAATTGTAATTTTATAAAAACCAAGACCGAAGATCGGACGCTCGCCAAAAAGGTGTCTGGAGGCTAGTGGGAGTTGAACCGGATCCACGAACGCACCGAGTTGCCTTCCTTGTGGTTGTTCACCTTTATATTGTCATGTCCCATTGGTCTTGCTAAATGGCTCTAGCAAGACCATGCCCTTATGCCGTTAACACACAATTGACCATTCGCGACACTTAGATATTTTAAATAGGTGATTTAAAATAATTGTCCCGAGTGAAGATAGGGTTTATCGTTTGTGTCTAACGATCACTAAATATTAAAATTGGTTTTAATATCCCTATCCGGTAAATAAAAATTGATAGTTCATGCCGTCCAAAATCAAGTCTAACTTGGAACGTATTGACCGGAGCATCAGTGTTGGAGTATTTCAACACCGCACTTGGTGCCGAGGGTACCTTCCAGGGTGGGGGCATTGGAGTATTTCAACACCGTGCCAGCCACATTGACCATTTGGGATTACTATCGCTTTCTTTATGTATGTTTGTAGTGTTGGAGTATTTCAACACCGCACTATAAATGTATATAGACAAAGTGGGCATGGATGAGGCTAAACGTATCGCAAAATATAATTTATTATATTATGCGGCCTCATAAACGAGAGTCGCGACTGAGACTTCGCGATTGACAACCGTTGTCAGTTTGGTTACACGAGTTTGCTCCTGAGGCTCATGATGTGTTGCAAACACATCCGGTTTTCCTAAGTCTTTTGTTATGTATTTGAGTCAATTTGAGTCGGTTTGCATTTGTTTTATTATGTTTTTAGTTAGTTCGAATCTTTGGGGTCTTGTTAATGTTTTTACAAGTTTTCCAGGTATTTGATGATCCCCGAGGCC
>JBCNJP010000002.1:4651892-4670232 GCA_039602395.1 Deinandra increscens subsp. villosa
AAGTTAACCTTGAAATTCTCGGGTGTCACAAGTTGCATAATCATTAAGATACACGAAGGGAGAACTTATAGGGCATATTTGTAAGGCAAGTAGACGATTACGGTTCTAGAACGTAATCGTGAATTTGCAGGTACATATGTGCGCTTTTGGAATCCTATCATGTTGATTAATATCCCTTGAAATTTTAAAAGTTTTCATTCACAACTCCTCCACAACATGTTTGATTGCTCAGTTTCGGTTCTATGAACCTACAATCTAGCCATCTCATCATCATGTTATGAGTTAATGTCATATCCTTCGCGTTTTGTTTGAAATCCATAATCCCTCAAATTTTCAGTGTCATCATGTCTTGTTTAGAAATCTAAAATACCTTAAACTTTTCTGTCAAAAGGCTTAAGAATCTAAGCTTTCTATCACATGGTTATCCAAATTCCAAGATCCAATAAATTCTCTATTTTTATAAGATATTCGATTATTCGTCTGTCAATTTCAAGCAATTTGAAATACAAGAGTTGAAGAATTAGCTACAGGAGCAATATGACAAGGATTTTATAAGGCCCAACACATTGCTATGGAAAGTGTCTGTAGACAATGAAAATAAGTATATGGATTGATGCAAATGTATACTGATTTTCATAACCTTGATCGTGTAACGATCAAGAACCGATATCCCTTACTTAGGATCGAAGAATTATTTGATCAATAGCAAGGAACTAGCTACCTCATTAATTGATGAATACGAAGATTTCATGATAAACTTTGACACATCAACTAATGGATTTGGTTGTATACTCATGCGATGTGACAAAGTAATTGTGTATGTCATCAAGCAACTTACGATACACTGAAAGAATTACATCATACATGGTCTGGAATTGGGTATAGAAGTATACGTTCCGAAAAAATATGGAGATATTAGTTGTGCGAAAGAAACTGTGGTGTAATATGTTCATGAGAGTTTATAATGCATCATAAGTCACAAAGAGCAGAATATGCGTCAAGGACGTTGGATTAAGATATTAGGTGATCGTAATTGTAAGATTAAATACCATCCGGGGGAAAAGCTAAAAATAGTGGCTGACGTTCTAAGTAGTAAAGAGATACCAAAATCGATCTAAGTAAGAGCAATGAGGATTGATATAAAAGTAAGTCTAACTTATGAGATTAGAGAAGTCCATGAGGAAAACATTGGATGTGACATAATACAAAGCTATATGGTTACTCCTCCGATTAGGCGTTGCGAATTTCGGGACGAAATTCCTTTGAGGAGGGGAGAGTTGTAACACCTTGTAAATTTCGCTAAAATCAGAGGTACATTTTTGCGGTTATGAATTGGATCCAGTAAGCCCAGTTAGGCCCAACAGGCCCATTAAGGAATTCGTGGCCCAATAAAAGCCCAATCATCATAAACAATGTTCGGGTAAGTTGATTCACCGACCTTGTGGAGTTATAAAATATTTTTATGAGTATACACAAAGAATTACAGTCGTGGAAGTATGCTCGGTTAGCAAAACGGAGATGTACGGGATTCGCGTCAGAAACGCGCTCTATACCGCACATTCGACTGAATAATTAACAGATTATATATAATCTGATGTTTTAATTGTTCTGAGGTCATTTACGAGGCATTTATAATATTTTAGACATGACGGGAATCATCATGAATTATTTACTAGACGTTCTGTATTTTTAACGTGTTCGGAGATGACGGTATAATACCCGTTAATTCAATTTTTGTTTTCTCAAGTTATCTCTAAATAATAAAAGAAGGGTTTTAACCCATTCCCCCTTATTAGAAAATGCAGCCACCAAAAACACACATGTGTGTGTGTTCGAGAACGAGAGAGGAGAAGAGAGCCCTGAGGCTCTCCCCGTTTTCCGGCAAGCCAAGCCGGCCGACCACGGCGGCGGTCCGGCGATTCCACGGCGGTGACCTCAGGCTCCGACCCCCTTCCTTCTTCTCCGCTGTTCCTGAGTTCAAATCAGTGGTCCCCCAGGTCCGAATCCGGTCACAAAAGAAAGAACAGGCGGCGGCAGTAGCACGCGACGGCTAGGGTTCCGCCGCTGCAGCGGCGGCGCCCCTTTTCTGTCTGTTTCGCGATACAGAGGAGCAGAACCGCGGCGGCAGCTGCTCGTCGCAGCTGTGGTTACGCCGCCAGCGACGGCGCTGCTTTCCTCTCGTACTCCGGCGACCTAAGACCCATTAATGGGTAAGCTTTTGGTTCGATTTTCATGTTTCTCTTTTACCTCAGTGAGTAATCTTCTTCTTATGTTCCGATTTCCTCATGCATGTACAGATCTGTGAATGTTGTTGACATTTGGGTGGTGTTTCGCGGCTGTAATGAGCTGACCGGCGGCGGCCATGGCCTCCGGCCGCCGGAAATGATTCAAATAATGATGATGGGTGATGATTTTGGTCTAGAAAAGCCTTGGGGAATGTCTAGATCTGATTTGGGGAATGAGTTAGGTGAAATGAGTTAACTCGGTACCGAGTCAACTGAGTCGACTCGGTGAACGATTCTGGTCAACGTTTTTATATGGTCAAACGAAGTCAAATCTGAAAACTGAGCACGGATTATTACTCGTGGCGAAATTCTAAGCGGAATGGACTGCTCATTCATCAAAATCGGACATGTTTCACGATTTATGGTTAACCGGGTTCGAGTCACGTACCGACCGGAAGGTATACCGTGTTCTGATATCTCATAATTATTATGATAACCTTGTACGCGAGTATCACGACCCGCGAAGACTGTTATGAAAACTAAAATGTTGTATGAGCCGCAAAAACATTATGAAACAAGAATACTCGTCGTTATTTACAAACTTTCCCATGAAAACTAAACTAGTTATTACCAGTTTAATACAAAAGTTATGCTTAAGTCTTTGTAAAAATGTAAATGAGATAACATTTACTTGAGATTAAAAGTTTAAATATTATAGATGTTTAATGTTGCATCATGCAACAATACTTAGAAACAGAAAATTTGAGTTAAATAAATATAAAGCGGTTCATGACACACACTTTTCCAGAGTATGATTAAACAATACTCACAAATCACGAATATCAGAAAAACTTAGTATTGCATTATGCAACATTAGTATTGCATTATGCAACAGTTTAGAAACAGAATATATAAAAACATAATTGACATATAATGTCATAAACAGTAATGATTATAAATATTTGTTTAGGTTGCTTTGCTAGTAACGCTATTGCTGCAAATATACCATCAAGTTGAGCTTGCCAGATTAATCATGTGAGTTCCGTAATCATCCCTACCAGGAAATACTTTATGACACGCTCAATTTGATATTGAGGTGAAACATTTTATGACACACTCAATTTAATATTGAGGTGAAACATTTTATGACACGCTCAATTTGATATTGAGGTGAAACACTTTATGACACGCTCAATTAAATATTGAGGTGCAACAGATACGTGCTTTACTAGTTGCCAAACCTACTTATTACATGAATTGTGTAAATACTAGATACATTTGGTGCATGTGTTGTACTCCATAATATGTATACGTCTTATTGGTTGTGCCTAGTCAATTCATGTAGGAAGACATCGGGACTAGTAACGCAGTACATCAGTTTAAACACAGAATAGGGTACGGCTCACCAACAACTTCAATGTTGTTGATATCAGTGGTTTACAAATTTTGCAGGAAATCAGTAAAGATCATCCAAGTATGTGGCCTTACAAGAAACAAGCGAACAAGTTCAAATAGATTATCAAGAACCTTCGGGCCCAGTGACCTAGTATTCTGTTTAGATGCTAGAAACAGATCCATTATTATTATTATCAAGTGATTGTAAAACCTATCAGGCTGTCTGTAAATCATTGTTGGTTGTTTATATATACATTATCTGTTGCTTCCGCGTGCATCTGATATTGACAGCCTGTTTTCCACAACACCTCCCCCGAACCTGACTGGGTGACAGGTGAGGAGGCGGGGTGTGACATTTACCACCAAGATACTCATGGAAACTACCAAATCCCGTTTTACTTAGTTCGACCCATTGCCACCACAATCCCCATCAATTATCATCACCACAACAACCCCACTATCGCCGCCACCATCACCACCACAACAACAATTCATCACTCTAAAGATAGAATCCTCAATAAGAATAATTAACAGATTTAAAATAGCGCCACTAGAATATTATAAAAAGATAACCGTTAGCCGAAGAAGAGGATGAATTGGCTGATAGGACGGAATCAATCGCATCGCAACACAGTGGGAAGGAGAATCATATGAAATTTTCAAGTTTTTCGTTTGGATTTAGATTAACAAAATGCCATGTATTTTATTCGAAATTTAACACCTATTTTCATCTTCCACAAGAAAGTCAAATTGTCAAAAGAAAGTCAAAAGTAGCATCACCACCCCAGCTTAGGGTTGTAAATGAACAGAACGTTCAACATACCGTTCATAAACTATTCGGTGAAAGTTCATTTATATTCATCAAGAACACGAATACAAATTTCGTTCGATTTATCAAATGAACAACACGAACGTAGGTCACGTTTGTAATATTTACGTTCACGTGATCAAATATAATTATTTAAAAATCATTATTCTTCATTTGTTTACGTGACTAGGGTTTAAAAAACATATTTTCTTAATATGAATGTTCTCTTTAGATAAAACATAAAAGCACTAGATTTTAAATGTGCATGCAAAAGCAATAATGTTTATTTAAGACGTGGAAAAAGAACGTTTTAGCTCTTTTGACCGTTAATTGTTTCGTTTTAATCCTTTGAAAAATTTGGGTCTCAATATAGCCCTCCACCTACGGTCATCCCTGGCCACCGTCTACGGTCAGACATCCGTCAATCTCGTCCAATAACAACACGCCACGTATCCAGCTATGGTCGTCGCCAACCGTCTCCCACCCGACAACGACCGTACTGACATTCCTTTTGCAACGGTCGCCGACGACCGTCGTATCCTTTTTTTTAATTGAAAAATCGTATTTTTAAGGTCGTCTGACCGTTCTCGCCGACACAGTCGTTAACGACCGGCTCGACGGTCGGACGTCGTCCGAACGTCAAACAAATTATTTTTGATTTTTTTTTCAAAATTAAATCTATTTTTTATTTATTATTTTTCGGATTATATATTTTTGAAATATAATTATATACTTTTATTTAAATAGAGTTTGTATATATTTTCCTTTATTATTATCTTTTAATTGTTGTAATTTTATTTTATAAGGAAAAAGACATTCAAATACAATCATCCGTTTTGACTTAATATTTTTTTTTACAACTAACTTTTCTCATTTTTCTTTAACCCTATAAATACACACCATTAGAGAAACATTTACAACTATCTTCAAAGAAAAAATTATCGTGATAAAAAAAACCCTTGTCATATCGGATCTTCTTTTAACTCACTCGACATCGAAGACGAAATTCCCCCACCAGTAGAGAAACAAGTTTGGAATTATGAAAGTAACAAGCATTGGGCTCCAAATGTTCGACGCTTCTTTTAGTTTAAGAAGCATATTAATTATCTTTAGAAGACTTTTAGCCTCAGCCTCAGAAGAAGTAAGTCTATACTTCGGAAGTAGTATATATGGTCCCTTCCAAAGAGCAATTCCATGGTGACTCTGATAGTTGTAACCGTCATCTGTTAACTATCATCTGAATTGTTACAACGATTCAACCGTTTTATAAAAAACACTCTGGTCTAATTTTTGCTTATAGAATTTTCATAAAAGAATCCATATTCATTATAACATCTCTGTTTTATCCGATTGAAAAGATCGAGTATACTAATAAAATATTTCAACTTTGCAGTGATTATATGTCTGAGAGAACCTCTCATCATTTGACATTGATAAGGGAAGTCAACAATATACCATGAAAATGTCCAACAAATTAACCGATTATATGATATAAACATCAAAGAAGATACGAACCACCGAAGTATTATTTTCTTTTTTTATCATTTATTTCTATTCATATTAATAATAAAAAAGGCAACGAGGTAACATATGAGAAGAGTTGTTTGTTGTGATGAAACCTAGAGTTCTAACTTCATAAACTTATAGCAATCCATTCCTACGGTAGATATGAAGAACTGATCCACATTAGGGTCAATGGTAATTCTAGCAGGGCTAGTGGTGTGTAATGACATAGGTCTAGAGCCATTACATTTAACGTAATCGACCCTCGACACTACTGCAACGTTATGAGCTTCTTCGATAAAGTTAAAGACGAGCACATCACCAGCTTTGAGGGTTTGGTGTGCTGCCCACCAATGGTAGAAGTTTTCACTTGATGGCAAACTCCACCCGAATCCATCACCGACAATAAGCTCTTTTGCAAAGTAGCCATGGAACTCCATGGATGCAACCACCATGATCATGACCACAAGCATGTTTAACTTTGATCTCTCCATGTTTTGATCGAGTGGTATCAATTGAATGGACTCTAGAATAGTTTGTAGATTAACGGTATTATGATGTTATGGGCTTTTGAAATTTGGTTTCCTATTTAAAGGAAAAATGGTTGTAGGTTATATAACTGTTGGATTTAATGATAGTTAATGTTTTGAGGTTTGGCGTTACCTAAAAATCTAAATACCTATTAATGTAGAAATAAATTTATGTGTATTATAATAGCGTTATAAATAATATATCAAGTTCACATTGAACGGTTTCGTTGATTTGTTAATTAGGCGATTACACTTAATTTCTAAACCACTTCTTATAAGATGGGAATTGGTATCTTTTACAAGTGGGCGTGTTATTTTTGCATATCGCTATACTAATCAGTTTAAACTAAATGTAGATCATAAATACTCACTATGAGTAACTGAAGCTACGGGGACGAGAACTGGGTGGTCTATAGCGACAACATGTTATCACCATAGGCCTTTCATGGCTTTCGTGATGAAAAGTTGTTGCCAAAAGTCTCCTCGGCAAATGTTTGAGTACGCTATAGTGTTTATGTATTGTCGCTATATCCGTCGTCGCTAAATGTCCACCTACAGCGACGACTTGTCCTTGCAATAGGTTCGGGGCAAAAGGTTTTATGAGAACATAAATTAATTAATTTATAGCGACAACAAGCTGTCACTGCAAATTTTAATTATTTATTTATTTAAATAAAGTGTTCACCTATAGTGATGACATGTCGTTGCAATAGGTTCAATTTTTTATTTATTATATAAGACCCAAGCTTGGAGCAAAGGTGAAAGCATTGGCGAAGCTTGGGCGAAGAGTTTGCGGGGGCGAAAAGTCACGGATCCTAATCCCGAAGGGGCGGTCCTTAATATATATAAAAAAAATTCAAAAATCACAGAAATTAGCACTACGGCCGAAAAAAAAACGAGGGGGCGGTCGCCCCCCTCGGTCTCCACTAAGTTGCGCCACTGGGTGAAAGGATTCTGATAGTTGGGAGGTCTAAAGTGTTGCTCTATGCGTTGTACTTTTATTTTCCGTGTCTGCCTAGCGCTTTGCTTGGTTGGGCCTGCATATTTATTAAATGATGTCCATTAAAAAAAAGTTATTATATTTATTATTACTTTTTTTCTCTCTTCCACTCACACCCACAACTAATTAATATTTTTATACATTTATCATTATCTTTTCTCTCTCTTCAAACCTTAAATTTTAAAGATTCACCAGATTTTTTTCTCAAATATAGAGATTCATCAAATTTTTCCTTAAATATTTTTCTCTCCTGTACTCACAACTACACCTTAAATATTAGGATTTACCCTCATAACCATTCTAGAAAATGGGCCGTGAATTGTGAATACTCAAGATCTTGATAATTTATTTTCAGTTTTAACAAGATGGGTGCCCTCCCCGCGCGTTGCTGCGGGGTTGAACTCGCACACTAAACGTATGTGAAAAAGTTAAAAGTGATTGTAAAGTGTGAAGAGACTAAGAATAACGATAGTACTAAGGCAATAATATTGACTCTTTACATAGTCAATTATAGAGACTACAAAAAAACCATGGAACAGAAGTGAAGAGTTATGTAGTGTTAGTTTGTTTCTTACAAAACATCACCAAAACATGGAACAAAAGAGAGTCATACGATATTTCATTGTCTTTGTCACTTGTAACTTTGGCCATTCCACATTAGATACGAAAAGAGTGTTGAGGTTGAAGTTGTATTGGATGCGGGTTAGAAGACGATGTTGAATATTATTTAAGTTGATATCATTAAGCATTTTCATTCATCCATTTTCATACACATCCTACATAGCCTTCTATGACTGTTTACAAAAAATGTTCAGCACCACTTCACATGTTATTTACATGGTTCATCTGCATAGCCTTCTATGATTGTATAGAAGAAGGAAAACCGTCATGCTACCTTATTCTTTTTTTAAAGGTTACTAACAAATGTTACTAAACATGAATGCAACCTATAATTTGACCATTTCAAAACTCCAAATTAATACAATATAAATGAACTTACAACATGAATCATGCAATTGCATGTGTATGTGACCCATGTAGTCTCTAATGGCACTAATCTGACTGGTTATGGAAAAATGTATGATGTATGTAACCTCACCTCTTTCCATGTCATTACTAATAAAAAATTTAATGCAACCTCATCTTGCTTAGTAGTTAACTTGTTTAGTGCAGCAACCTGACCCGAACAGTTCTGTACCGTAAGATAATGAAAAGTATATATAAATATAGAAATATGGAACTTTTTTACAACAGATTAACATTTCTCTGCACAACATTCTAGTTGAATTGAGTTCTACATGCAAATTTCCAATTATTTAATTAGTTAAAGTGTAGATATTAAATAAAACAATTTCAACCTCTAGGAGAACTTGTAGGAGATTGGATACTTTATTCAAACTTTAAACTGATGTTGAAGTGCAGAGAAGATATAAAATTAAGTAACTAAGTAATTTATCTGAAAAATACATATCTGCATAAAATCCCAAAAAAACTAACAACCAAACCACAGTTAAAATACAAAATAGTTCAAATTTGTAAGGACAAAAAAACACTACAGCTATATCATTAGTTTAGAAGCTGAGCCTATATGTGCCAATATCGATTGTTGTACAACGGTTCAAGGTTGAGGTCAAAGACGATGTAATGAAACAACAGGAAGACAATTTAAAAAAAATGCAGACAATATAAAAGAGTGATGTTGATATTATGTCAAATTAAATAAAAATGTGAATCATCAGAACCCCAAATTAACACAGTGACTTGATTAGCAAAGGACCTACTAACAATTGAGAAGCAAAAAAGGCCATTTCATGGAGAATTGACACAAAAGATATAAACTCGAGAGTTGTGTATTTACCTGGAGAATTAACAGGTTAGTCCACCATTTCCTTGTGGGAAGAACAATGCATCTGGTAACACTAATATCACAAAATTTGAAATCCGCCATTGATTATTACCAAGATGTTAAGGATTCTTCAAAAATTACCATGAAATTCCTCTAATGAGCAAAACGAAGTTCCTTCCATTGTAGCAGCAAGTCCATTGTGCACCTAGAAACATAAGGCAATAGTAATTTTGGATAAACAATCTTCCATGAAACTTTATATTCAATCTACAAATTTATGAAACAACGAAACCAAACTGAGCAATGCCATATGAATTTGACATACCTTTGTGGGATTCACTGCCCTGTAACTTGCAGTGAACATGAAATTAGATTATTATTGTAATAACTTGGTTTCTATAATAACCATTTTTTATTGAATATGATCTGTTAAATCAAAGAACAAACATAGTATTAGCCCATAAACACCAACAAATTTTATTAAAACAAAGGTAGAACAATATAAATAATTATAATATGATACATAAGAATGCTTATAAAAGCTATTGTCACCCTTAAAACAAAATATAAGCTTAGAATACTCAAGCAATAAAAAAACTCAAATTCTGTTAGAGAAGTAAAAACAATTTAAAAAATCCAAATAAAGAATAGAACTTTCATATATCAACAAATCTATTACCTATCAAATATCTTATGTTCATCTTCCCAAACGGAGTAGAAATTGTTTCATCGGCCATCAAAACGCAAAATCCTAAGCTCCACAACGTACCATTCCCCCAAAGCAGTCGGAAATCGACAGCCATGTCAACGTCGAGCAGCAATGCCACCGGATTTGGTTGAGAAAGTTGTTAGAAAGTAGATCTCTACTACACTAATATAAAGAACAGTAAAGGCAATCACAACATAAAGATGAAAACCACATTCAACTACAAACAATTGAGTTTAAAAAAACGTTCCACATGAGAGTGAGTGAATATGGTCATGGTAATGTTTGGTAACATAAATTGCCACAAAATATCCCCAATCAGACCCAAACAATAAAATCCATTTAAATTTCGAAGGTTAATCTATATATAACAAAAATGAATGCTTGGTTATACTACTAAGGTTACTATTTATTGATTGAATAATAACAAAAACGAAAGCCATCGGAAATTAGGGTTCATAGGTCGACGAAAAATACAACCAAAAATCATAACAGAGCTTTCACTACTTAGAAAAATAAAAACTTTCCAGGAAAAAAACAAATTATTTTCAGAACCTGATTAGGAGTTGCCTTTGCCATGAGCTAATTCTGTTGAGGCGGAAACGTCTAATGAAACCCTAAACATAACACAAAACCGCTATTGAATCTTAGGCCATTCAAGCAAGAAAACCCTAATTAGAGATAATTCTGAATGTGGGTCACAATTAAAGAGTGAAATGGGCAAAACCAGAGACAAACCTAAATTGAAAACAGAGAGAGAGTGGGATAAAACCAAGGAAGTAAGAAAAAAGGTGGAAGCCTTGAGCGTAGACTTTTTTTGCCGAGCAATCCTTCCTGAAAGCAATCTTTAATACGCTAACAACTGAAATCGCGAGATGAACCTGCTTGCATCAACATCAGGGATGTACGCAAGTCATCGTCGCAACGATCGCAGATAAATGGACTAAGGAAACGGAACCAAAAGTATCCAACCACACCGGCGAATCATCGTCAAAAACATAAACAACGGCAGCTGTAAAAAGTCGTCGTTTTCGTAGACGGAGTAACTATCGTTTCAGCAGCGAGGGCAAGCAAATCGCTTACGACGGCGACGCCTAACAACCGGAGCACCACGCCTTCGCTAGAGGCCCAACAGCGAGCATAACGCTGTGTTCCCGAGTTTACTTAAAGAGGGAAAAGAAGAGAAGAGAAAGGAAAGGAAGAGAAAGGAAAAGAAGAGAAAGGAAGAGAAGGGGAGTGATTCGCTTTCCTTCCAAATCCTTCCGATTTGAAAGGAAAGAAAAACAATAGAAAATGAACTAACTTTCCCTCCCCTTCCCTCCCTTTCTCTCCTTTAATGAAACTCGGGAACACAATTTTTTTTTGTTTCCTTCCCTTTCTCTCCTTAAGTGAAACTCAGAAACACAAATTTTTTTAAACTTACTTCCCTTTCCTTTCCTTTCCCTCGTTAAATGAACTCGGGAACACAGCGTAAATCATCATTTACAGGCGGTGGCGGCAGATGAAAAGCTTTTGAGAGAGAGAGCACACAGGAAGAGGAAAACTGAGGGAGGAAAGATGAGTATATCTCCACAAACAAAACCCACCGTTGAACCCCTCCAATGAGAGCATTCCACGGCTCACTCCTTTAATCAGGAAAAAGAAAAAATAAAGCAACCGACCCTTTCATCCAATAGATAAACAGAAGACATATGAACTGGGGTGTAAATTACAAAGTTTTGAAAGTTTTGTGGCAAAACTCAAAAGCCACAAAACCTTACTATTTATCAACAAATTTCATTGTTATATTAATAAATTTATAATTTTTGTATATATGGGCCAACCCAATAAATGTATAATACTCTGACCAGGCCCAATACATGTGCCATTGAGTTGATTTAAGAATTAATTTAAATTTTGACAAATATAAATCTTATCATCTGTATATAGGAGTGTTATCCAATTGGTCTGTATGTGCCACACAATATATGGTATGCCGTAGTGCCACATGACATGTCATGATAAATATTTTTTAAATCATTTTTTACACCATTATATATATGTCAAGCAGTATTTATGTACTTCCGTTTTCTTTTTCTTTTAGAACGACATCATATATTATAACACAAAACTATCTCAAGAAAAGATAGGGAAAAAAACAAATTAAATGAGATGAAAAGGAAAAAAAATCCACTCGTCCCAAGTTATTTTTTTAATATAAAAAATGATTTCTAGTTTTTTATCCTCGTGTTTTACAAAACTAAGTTTAAAAAAAACTATAAATACAATCATAATCTATGACAATTATGTATTTTTATAACTATATAAAAAGTTTCTCAGTAATTGTAGGTGTTTGAGTTTTATGACAATGGGCATTTACGTGGTGGGTTTCCTCTGAGATGAATGTGCAACACAGAGGGTCTTAGTTACTCGCATGGATTGTAGTCATAACGTGTCATTGGTAACAAAGTTTGCCATGATGATACCCCCGGGTAACCAAATGTTTACAGTTAAAAAAAATCTAGTCACAGAAAATAAGGATTTTGTTTATTATATTGAATGAAATACTTGATAAATTTGAATATAAACTTAAATAAAGTAAAAAAAAAGTTATAAAATTAAATAGAATAAAATATTTTATATTACATGTATAATATTTAATTAAATTATTATTATGAATAAATTATTTTAAGTATTATATTAAAGTATTAAAGTATATGCAATAAAATATATTATTTTAATAAAATATAATATTTATGTAATAAAAATATTATCTTGAATAAAATATTAACCTTAATATTAAAATTTAGTATTTGGATAATTACTAACCTTAATATAAAAAAACTGTATTTGAATAATTAAATATTAAAATTTTGGCTTAATCCAAAATTTTATGATGATGACAATTGTCCTTTTTTTACTAACTAAAGTATAACAAAAAATTTTGTATTATATAGTATAGATTATCTACATATACAAAATAGAATTCGGAATAAATAGGAATGTTATCCAATTAGTATGTATGCACTGCACAATATAGGGTCTACCACAGTGTCACATGACATGTCATGATTTTTTTACACCATGTTTTAGGTATCAAATTTTGTGTAGTGTTATATCTAACTATTGTGACATTGATTTATATCATGTTATACATAACCTTTAGGTTTTAAGTTTGATACTTGGAGGGTTTGACTTTAAACTTTTACGTCAAGCAGTCTTTTTGTACTTCTGTTTTCTTTTTTCTTTTAGAAGGACATCATATATTATAACACAAAACTATCTCAAGAAAAGATATGGAAAAAAAATATATTACATGAAATGAAAAGGATTAAAAATCCACTCGTCCCAAGTAATTTTTTCAATATAAAAAATTATTCCAGTTTTTATCCTCGTGTGTTACACGACTAAGTTTTAAAAAAACTATAATTACAATCATAATCTATGACAATTATGTATTTTTCTAAATATATAAAAATTTCTCAGTAATTGTAGGTAGCTGAGTTTTATGACAATGGGCATTTACGCGGTGAGTTTCCTCTGGGATAAATGTGCAACATAGAGGGTCTTAGTTACTCGCATGGACTGCGGTCGTAGCGTGTCGTTGGTAACAACGTTTGCCATGATGAGACCCCCGGGTAACCAGATGTTTGTAGTTAAAAAAATCTAGTCACGGAAAATAAGGATTTTGTTTATTATATTGAAATGAAATACTTGGTAAATTTGAATATAAACTTAAATAAAGTACAAAAAAAAAGTTATAAAATTAAATAGAATATAATATTTTATATTACATGTATAATATTTAATTAAATTATTATTATGAATAAATTGTTATAAGCATTATATTAAAGTATTAAAGTATATGCAATAAAATATATTATTTTAATAAAAGATAATACATATGTAATAACAATATTATTTTGAATAAAATATTAACCTTAATATTAAAATTAATATTTAGATAATTACTAACCTTAATATAAAAAAATTGTATTTAAATAATTACCTATTAAAAGTTTAAACTAAATAAACTCTAATATGGAAATTTAGTATTTGAATAATTAAATATTAAAATTTTGGCTTTAATAAAAAATTTTATGGTGATGACAAGTGTCCTTTTTTTTTACTAACTAAAGTATGACAAAACTTTTTGTATTATATAGTATAGATTATCTATATATACAAAATAAAATTCGTAACAAATAGGAATGTTATCAAATTGGTATATATGTACCGCACAATATAGGGTCTGTCACAGTGCCAAATGACATCTCATGATTAATTTTTTAAATCGTTTTTTCTCATCATTGTTTTAGGTATCAAATTTTGTGTAGTGTCATATTTAACTATTGTGACATTGATGTATATCAGGTTATACATAACTTTTAGGTTTTAAGTTTGCTACTTGGAGGGTTTGACTTCCAACTTTTACGTCAAGCAGTCTTTTTGTACTTATCCATTTTTTTTTCTTTTAGAACGATATTATATATTATAACACAAAACTATCTCAAGAAAAGATAGTAAAAAAAAAAAACAAATTACATGAAGTGAAATGGATTAAGAATCCACTCATCTCAAGTCTTATTGACTTTACTATTCCTATTTACAATCTAAGAATATGAAAATAAGACAATAATGTCAAAAAGCTCGTCATTCGGAAGTTTATTAGGCTGAAAATTTTTCGCAATTCCAAAACCTCCAAATGCTCTACCAAGAAATGTACACAATAGCCAGTAAATCCTTCTTGAGGTGAGATACGTGCAGCACATCAATTGAATGAAGGTCTCGATAGACGAATTTGACAAAAAACTATAAACCTCAAGCCAAACCACAACGCGGTCAAACACGGAAAAAAAAACCTCCACTTCCATTTGTAAAGGAAAGCCAAGTTCAAGGCGTATAAACTACCAAAACCAAGACCACCGTGATCCTTATTCGCGAGCATGAGAGACTTAACCCACTTTGAGCAGTTAGCACTATCTTCAATTCCCCAGAAAACTTCGAATGAATAGATTCTAGTAATTTATTCACCTTTGAAGGATGCCAAAATAAGAAAAAATAGTACGAACCCAACGAGCCAAACATCGAAGTAACAAGAGTCGCACGACCACGAATCGAAAGGAGGTTCCGTTTTCAAGAACTAAGCTTTTTTTTGAATTGAATGACAATAGGATCCCAACTAGAAACACGAGCCATATTAGCACCAACCGACATGCCCAAATAGGTAAAATGTAGTAGTTCCGATTTACACCAGTTCGAAATAACCCAAGATCTCACTTCGTTTGAGTTTACCCAAGGGATGGCAATGAAACTTGAACCAGACGGGGATACCCAAAACCAGAGGCTTATGGGACGGGTAATTGGGTATGGAGCCAGGTAAGGGATAAATTTTGAAAATTTTCGCAGGTATGGGACGGGCATGGAAATTGAATTATACCCGTTCACACGTCCCGATTACCCGATAAGTATACCCGTATACCCGATTATATAGTCGATTTATTTTATAATATATATATTTATGTTTATCTATAAATATTTTGCCTTAATATTTAATTTACCAATTTATAAATATAACAATTTAGATTGGTATTAAATAGTTAAGTTTTGTGGTTTCTTATTTTAGCCATGAGAGTTCTATACTTTTATGTTTTTACCCTTAAGTTTCATACTTTGTATTTTTTTTTTTTTTTGTCGTTTTCCAATTTTTCCAACAATGTTTTACACATTTACATTTTTTTACCCTGAAGATTTCTATATTTTATTTTTGTTGTTTCCTACTTTGGGCGCCAATATTTTATACATTTATGGTTTTTACCCCTGAAGTTGTTTACTTTGGTTTTTTTTACTAATATGGTTTTGAATATGTTTTTTTTGTTACCTACTTTGGCCACCAATGTTTTACATATTTTTGTTTTTACCCCTGAATTCCTACTTTGGATTTTTTACTAATAAGGTAATGAATAGTTTTCTTTTGTTCGCTAATGTTTTACACATTTAAATATTTTACCCCTGAATTTTTTATTTTTTTTACTAATATGGTTTTGAATAGTTTTTCTATTCTTTCCTATTTTTGCAACCAATGTTTTACACAATTACGTCTTTTTTACCCATGAATGAGTTGTTCTCAACGACACATCAAAAATGGGTGGTCTGCCGCAAAGCGCAGGATGATCATCATCTCCTATACCATAAAATATCTTCAAAAGGCCGATCCACTTTCTGATATCCCATACCAAGATTAAATATTTATTTTAGTTTACCGATATCTCGTAAATATATATTCCTTAACTTCTTAAGTCATCAGTTTGTACACCTTTAGAAGTTTATGTGAGCTTTCATAGGTCCAGCGAACACACTCAATGGCGAAGCTTGAAAAAAATTCCCTAGGGGACAGGACTAAAAAATTCTACTGAGGAGGCGATACTCAATACATGCGAGGGGGCGATACGCAATACATATAAATTTTTGTACATAAAATTACAAAAATAGATACTTCTGGACGAAAAAACCGAGGGGGCGGTCGCCCCCTCTCGGCCCTTCTAACCTTCGCCCATGAACACACTTAATCATCCACAGCAGTGTCGCTCACCTCCTTAACTTCTAAAAGTGTGATTGAGTAATAGTTACCCAATGGGTTTTGAGTTAGGAATACCCATTGGGTATTCCCAACAGGCTTACATGAAGCTCGCGGGTTTTATCCGATACTCAACGGATAATTCCTGATAGATATAATGGGTTTTGGGCTGAGTATTGGACAAACTTTTACAACTGGGTATGGGGTTGGGATTAACCAAACCCATTCCAAACCCGACCCATTGCTATCTCACTCTACCCTAACACCAAAAATCGAAGATTTGTGCAAATTTATCGATAAATACGAAGCCAAAAAAAACACCTCAAAATCTCAACAATGTACGCAAATTCTCCTTGGACCATTGACCTAAAACGATAGCATCGTCTGTATAAAATAAGTGAGATAATTGGACATTTTTAATACGAACCTTTGAAAAACCCAGCTTCAACATCATCTTCAATGGAAACGTGCAGACCGTCCATAACAAGAATGAAAAGAAAAGGTGTCATGGGATCACCCTAACTTAAACCTCTACCAAGATTAAATTATTAGAAGGACTCCCATTAACTAAAAATTGAAGATTTAGTAAAAGAAAGACAAGCCCCAATCCAACCCTGCCATTTAACACCGAAGCCCATAAAGTATAACATAGTGTCTAAATACTCCCAAGAAACTGAATCGTAAGCTTTGGCGAAGTCAATCTTGAAAAGTAACAACTTCTTCTTTTTAGTAGAAAACTACTCAATAATTTCTTTCAACATCAAGGGCCATCTAAAATAATTCGTCCTTTACAAAAGCAGACTGTTTCAGACTCACCACATTGTCATTAATGCCCGCCAAGCGAATGGAAATTATTTTGTATTGGACACCAACTAGACTGATCGAGGGTAATCATTAAACGAGACCAGACTATGAACTTTGGGGAGAAGAGTAATAAACGATTAGTTACACCCTCCGGAATGGTAGATGTCTGAAAGAACTCATGCACGAATCCTACAATATCATCCCGAAGAATATTCCAAAATGCTTAATAAAACGAGACGAGAAACCATCCAGACCCAGAGCTTTATCCGACCTGCAAGACCAAACAGCTTCTTTGATTTCAAAAATAGTGGGCATCAATCCTATAAAATCACAAGAAAGAACATCAATCCTTTTAAAACGATTACTCCTATGAACCACCTTTAATTCATTTTCTTTTAAAATCTTGGAAGCCAAAAAACCCGCAAAAGCGTCTTTAACCGCATTAGGATCATCAAGCCAAACCCCATCAACTTTGCTGACTTTAATGGACAATTGCCTTCTCTTGTAACTATTAACCCCGTGAAATAATTTAGAGTTCTCATCACCCTGCATACCCCCATTTAACTTTTGCCTTTTGAGCTAAGTCCTCCAAAATAGGTTTCTCCAATTCTTTAAGCTTTTTAACTAGATCTCTTCACTGACCGCCCAAACTACTCGAAACACCACCCAAATCCACAATGAATTCAATAACAACAATCTCCTATTAAATAGAATCAAGCGAAGCAACAAAATTGGACCAACATTTATTCCATTCTCTGATTTGAACCTTAAGATTTTTCATCTTATTTTTAAAGCTCACAAATTTCGACACACTGCTCGAATTCACTAACTGGTCAAAGCCATGAATATTGAGCCAAGAGTTAGAGAACTTAAAAGGAACAGATCCAAAGTCCACCACCGATTGTCGTAAAATGATTGGTCTATGATCAACAACTGTTTTCTCCAAAGTGATAACCTCCACGTTTTT
>JBCNJP010000002.1:4670732-4686710 GCA_039602395.1 Deinandra increscens subsp. villosa
AAAAGAAGAAGAATTACCTTCAAAGAAGCTTTTCAAACGAGACGAGCTTGAAAGGCAGCACCTCTTCGCCGAGAGCATAAAAACTACTAAGCACGACACCCGAAGGGGTATTGTAGTTGTGGAACCGCCAAAAATTGGTTATTCCATTTGTTTATACTCAAACTAGGAGTTGCAAGCTATTAGGGATCAAGGGAGGGTATTTATAGGTGTGAAATGAAGGAAAAAATAGTATAATGGGCGATGTGGGATGAGTTTAGAAGGAAAATCGCGTCTTTGCAATCAACAATAACACCAAACTTGTTTTCGCGATTCCCGCTTCGTTATAACTCGGTTTTACGCACGATTTTCGCCCACGTTCACCATTTTCAGAGTACTATCATATGGAAGAGAGTAATCTACCATTTATGGTGTTGAGAATTGGGCTTAAACCTTGGATCTTGATGTGGGTCAAGTTTTCGGGTTTTTGAAAAATACGGATGTTACATTTTTAACCGAATCAAGAAACGTAGAAGAAACTAAAATCGGTCTAGTTTGCTAGCATTCCGACAATTCACATCAACACGAGTAATAAAAATGGAAACCTCCCATGGGAATATCAATCAACGCCCCATCATCATTGAAAGAATTAAAATGAGAAGCAATTACACGAGAAAAAGTAGAGCCAATCATTTCTGCCTCTACTCTAACAGAATTAAAATCACCAAATAAAATATAAATACCCGAATTAAGATCAATGAAGGCAAGAAGAGATTGCCAAAGAGCGACTTTCATAATTTTATTATGCGGAGCATACACATTGACCAAGAGACATTGCAAAGAGAAACCAACCCAAGAGCCCTCCACAATCAAATTAAGGCATGATCCAAGTGAATTACCCTTATCAATCTGAAGACTAAACGATTACAAATAGAAATAATTCCACCTGAATTACCAACTCACGGAATAAAATCAAAGTCAAATTGAAAAATACCCCATAATGTTTGATTCGAAAAAGATCAAAATCTCCCATCCTCGATTCTAGAATGCCCAAGAAGTTGACACCATGTTTTACATTGCATTTTACATTGCAACTATTTTGTGTACCTGTGTTATCCCCGAGACAAAGCACAAGTAAAATAATCTAGTTATAAACTAATTACCAAATAAATAACATTTCATTTAGATAGTTTTAGTCCACTTTAAATAAAGAAAATTGAATCTAAACTCTTTTTTTAGTTGCTTTATATAGTCTCGAGTTATAGATTATCTAATCAACCCGTTTATTTAGTTTGGTCACCCGTTTAAACTTTAAAGAAAGAAAGTGACCATTGTAATCGAACCCATAAATACTAGTACTAGTTAATAATTAATAATATATAATAAACCTGCGTGCTTATTTGGGCCCAATCTAGCAAGTTGGTATTTGAAATAAACCACTTTGGACGGTTTTTGACGGATGATCCATATGGTTCATGGTTCTCGCAAAATAATAAGCTTAGGTATTTACTATTTAGTAACTTCTGTTCTGTTACATTTTCAGTTAAATTTTAGGTGAAGTTTTATGAGGATTGCTTTTAGGTTTTTTTTTTCTTCTTTTTTTTTTATTTGATTAACATTAAAACGAGAAAACACTAGCAAGATGCTAGAGGGAGCCAAAAGAAAACAACATTACATCTAAAGAGAAAAAGAAGACCAATATTTTCAACTAAAAGATCAGTTGTTACATAGAGAGACATACCACAAAAAACTTCAACTTTTTATTTCAGAAATTACCCCTTGTATAGATGGGGATCTATGATAAAAAATCGCCTTGTTCTTTTCGATCCAAATGCTCCAACAACCCGTGAGGAAAATGATGTTCATCACCTTGCTCTTCCAAGGAAGGAGTGACCTGTCCTTGTGTATGTTGAGAAGATCCCGAACATAGAAAGCAAAAACAGAAGGTAAATGACACCACTGTGCTATAATTTGTCAAACCAAATCGGTAAAAGAACACCCTAGGTTTAAGGAGTTATTTTGGTTTTGTTGTTTCATGGTTGATTCCTTTGTTAAATAAAATTTTTACATCAAGATTGAAGCCATGTATTAATGTTTTGGTTCATGATCTGATAGTCAATGGGTTTAATAGCTTCACCCATTAACTTATCTCTAACTAGAGAAGGATTCGAATGGCCAATGATCCTTTGTCCTAGTGGTCAAGGGGGAGGTGATAAACATTTATCTTATCTAGAGGTCATAAGTTCAATTTCTGACAATAATGTTTCAGGTGTAATTTTAAAAGTATATTGTGTGTTAACCGTTAAAAGAAAGAGAATGATTCACTATTGCCTAGGCCTAACAGAAGACTTGCTAGGGGTTACCTAGGCCTACATAAAGGCAAAAGGAGCCCATTGCCACTTGAGGCCAAAATCAAACGCAAATGAAAATCGTTTCTCAATGGACAACTCTATGTTAAAAAAAACAAACACAAGCGGCACCTCGCGCGCAAGACGCTCATATGCTACTTGTTTTATATAATAACAATATTTATTATATTAAATTATTTATTAAAGTTACTTAAAAAAACATACACGTTCATGCTTGTGAACTTGGTATTTGTATATTACTTATTAGATTAGATAATTACTTATTACAAGTTTAAACTAAATAAACTCTAATACTAATATGAAAATTTAGTATTTCGATAATTATTTATTAAAATTTTGACTTAATTCAAAATTTTATGACGATGACAAAGGTCATGTTTTACTAATTATAATATGATAAATTTTTTATTTTATTATATATAGTATAAATATAGATATAGATTCATATTATCATGTCAAAAAGTACTGAAAGCTTATATTGTTCATATAGTAAGGGACATGATAAAGACACAGGAGCTTTTGATTTCTGCACAGGATACAAACGGTCGTTTGTACCCAAACGGCCGTTTGTAGTTTTTTTTTTTTTTTTTTTTTTATAAATGTTTTAAATTATTTAACTTTTATAAACATTAAAAAGGTTTATTTACCATATATTGATAAAAAGTACTTAAACGAACACAATAGTGACTTATTCTCGACAAACGTTTTGAAAAAAAAAATTAAATAAAAAAATCATGGGCCGTGGGGACCCAACACCGGAAAAGACTTGTCGAGATGTCATTCAGATGATACCGGTAAAGACTCTGAGTCTCAAAATTTATTATTTTAAGTCATTATTGTGTTCATTTAAGTACTTTTTATCATATATGGTAAATAAACCTTTTTAATGTTTATAAAAGTTAAATGATTTAAAACATTTATTAAAAAAAAAAAAAAAAAAACTACAAACGGCCGTTTGGGTACAAACGACCATTTGTATACTGTGCAGAAATCAAAAACTCCTGTGTCTTTATCCAGAGCCTATAGTAATCGATAATTTTCGCATGAAAATGGGCCTAAAAAGGATATATTAAAATATTAATGTCATCATGACATTTCAGTGTTTCTTGTGTTGGGGGTTAAAGGTATGATAAATATAAAAATAAAGCATAATGAGTTGACTGAATTAAAAAATATTAAACTCGGAATATAATATGTCCGTTATAAATAAAAGATATAAAACTATAAAACTATATCATTCTTAGTGAGTATTTTAAAAAAATATATTATTTTATTATGTTCAACTAAAAAGGCTTCAGTAAAAAAAAAAGATTAAGAAAAATTTTAAACTTTACATGTGTCATTTATTATTTTTAATTAGAGAGTATTTTAGTAGTTGTGTCTAATGTTCTAATTCATTGTGTAATATTTATTCATCATTTTATTTTATGTTATAACTTTATTTCGTTCTATTTTGTTATTGCTTTTTTATGTGTTAATTAAATTTATTGTATTTATTTATCGTGTTTTATATAATAGAAGTACACAATATTGTTATTTTACCATTTATTTTTTTAGAGCTTATCATTTTTGAAAAGCATATTTTCATGCATTGTCTAATATTTATTTATTATTGTGTTTTACATTTTAGATCATTCCTTGTTATCTATCTATTTTTTTATGTATTTGATAAATTTGTTTTCTATTTTATTTTTGTGTTTTACATATTAGAAATACATAATCATATACAATTGTGTTTTTAAAACTAATTATTAAAAAAAAAATACAATAACTAATAACGAATAAAATGACATAATAACTAGCAACAATCATAATGACGCACTAGAAAACATAAGGAGCAAAAACGTATTTTTTTAGAATATTTAATATAACAATATTGTACTCGTTTTTTAAATATTAAAAAATGTTCATTTTTATGGTATAACTTCAAAAAATAATGTCATATAAAAAATTTATTGCTTTTGAAAAAGTTAAGGAACTTCATAAAGTTAGGGAAAAAGCTAAGACTAAAATTTCCATTCACAAATATTTCTTCTTTAATTTGATCTCAACCTCTAATTTTTTTAACAACATTCTAAAATTTTCTAGAATAAACATACCACCAGGATTTGAACGCCGAATCTCTTAATTGTGAGGCACATTATATAACCACCAGAATATCCCTTTCAGGACATCAGGACATCAACCTCTAATTAAAGTTTAAATAATAAATCTAATGACCACAAATCCTTCTTAAAACTTTTTAGAATAAATAAAAATCTTAATATAACCCAACTCATCTTAGTATATACTTTTTTCACTAATAGTGTATGTAATTATGTTTATTTATATATATGTAGGTTATATGTATATATATATTATTTCGAATAGCAACAAGAATATGTTAATGGTTATTAAAGATAGTGGTTAGATCGACTAAAAACATACTTTATATAAGGTCCGTTTTAGTATTTTAAAAATCGGTTAGATTCGGCCGGTTTAACCAATTAAACTGGTGATCGGGAGCTAGACTGGTGTGGTTAAGGGCGGTTTTATCTATTTCCGAGTTAAAATACGAACTGACGTTTTTTGCGGTTGAACCGACGGGTTTTGTGGTTGAACCGAACCCAGACCCACATTAAATGTTCAAAACCTTTATTGATTTATCACACCATAAGATACCCTACTTGGCATCTATTTATAAGATCCATTTGGCTTGTTTAACAACTCTTTCATAAAATCCTACTACAACTCTAACTGCTAATTAAATAAACACAACTCGTTTATCTAATTGTTTATATTAAACCGACTTGTTTAATATAAACCTCGAACTATACTGACTTGTACAGAACAATCCTGAAATTACCTCCAAACAATCACTACCATCATTAATCATCCTCATTTCATTAGGGACAAACAAAACCACTTCGCAACCAAAAATGTTAAAAGAAAGCCTCAATCAGTACTACAATAAAAGATAAACCCCATAGCCTTAGGTAGAACCATAGTAGCTCAAGAGGACAAGGATCATAAAAGGTCAGTGACCACAGTAAACATCAACCACCATCATAAAACCCTAGTTGACGTAAACCACTAGTAACATTGACCATAGAAATTATATATAAAACAGAGAGAAAGACCAGACAAATCAGTAGTTGAATCCCTAGCAATTCCTTCACAGCTAAACACTAATCACAAATTCACAATAATTCACAAACCACAGATCAGTAACATTCCAAAAATAAACAGATAAGAATCAAGTCCCGATCGTTAACAAAGAAATATGCTCTTCTTTATTAATCAGAAAATATAACTCAAAAACTGATTACACCCCTACCATGTGCTTGGTATTTATAGGGAATTATAACTTGCTACCCAAGACATGTATTAGACTACAACTCTAATGGCTAATTATTAATTAATAATAATAATACTCTAGAGATTATCTAAAACTCTCCTTAGGCAACACAAACACCTCCCAACCATCATGGGCTCGATGGGTTGGGCTTAATCTTGACCGCAACATTCACCCCCCTAATTTCGACATAGCCTCGAAATTAGAAAGGTCTTCCACTCCTAGCATATCTCGCATCTCCTTTAGTTTGATTCTTGCTAGCGCCTTGGTTAGAATGTCGGCCCTTTGTTGAGTCCCCGGAATATGTTCTATTTCCACTTGACCCCTTTCAACACATTCACGAATAAAGTGATATCTTGTACTAATATGTTTACTTTTCCCATGAAACACCGGATTTTTCATAAGGGAAATTGCCGATTTATTATCCACCAAAATTTTCACCACTTGCTCCTTTGTACCGGTGACTTCACCTAGCAAACCTTGCAACCAAATTGCTTGTTGCGCCGTTGCCGTGGCCGCCATGAACTCGGCTTCACAAGACGAAAGAGCCACGGTGTTTTGTTTTTGTGAACACCATGAGATGGGTGAATTTCCAAGATAGAAAACGTATCCGGTAGTGCTCTTTCCATCTTCTTTACACACATTATGGCTACTATCACTATAGCCCACCAACTTTAATTTTCCACCTCGTCGGTACCGAATCCCGTAATTAACCGTACCTTTCAAATATCGCAAAATATGTTTAATTGCAATCATATGAGACTCTTTAGGATCTTGCATGTAACGGCTCGCAAGACCTACGGCGAAGGCTATATCCGGTCGGGTATTCACGAGGTACCTTAGGCATCCAATTATGCGCCTATAACATGTCGCATCAACGGGGGATCCTTGCTCGTCTTTTTCGATCTTTAACCCGGGTTCTAAAGGAACATGAGCCGCGTTGCAATCTAGTAATCCGGCTTCAAGAAGGATTTTTTTCGTGTAGGCCTCTTGCTTAATCATCACCTCCTCCTTGCTTTGAATTACTTTTATGCCCAAATAAAAAGATAAGAGCCCGAGATCACTCATTTCGAACTCGTCCTTCATTTGTTTCTTGAAACTCATGATTTCTTCTTCTGTTGAACCTGTCACTAAAAGATCGTCGACATAAACGGCTACAATTAAAATTGAATTTTCCGAATCCCTTACATATACCGCCGATTCATGCATGCAACGTGTGAGTTTTAAACGCTTTAAGGTGTCGTCTAGCTTGGCATACCACGCCCTCGGGGCTTGTTTCAACCCGTACAAAGCTTTCGTCAATTTATAAACTTTGTCTTCTTCACCCTTTTTCTCAAAACCGTCTGGTTGTCTCACGTATACCTCTTCTTTTAGAACGCCATGTAAGAACGCCGATTTCACATCTAGGTGATGTATCGCCCAACTTCGATTAGCCGCTAATGCAACCAATAATCGAACAGTTTCAATTCGAGTTACCGGTGCAAAAACTTCCTCATAGTCCACCCCCTGTTTTTGCACGTACCCTTTTGCTACCAACCGCGCCTTATATTTATTTATTGAGCCATCCGGATTCTTTTTTAATTTAAACAACCACTTTAGGCCAATTACCTTGGCGTTCTTTGGAAGTTTAGTCAAGTGCCACGTCTTGTTTTTGTTGATAGAATCGATCTCGGCTCGCATTGCTTTCATCCATTGCTCGGATTCTTTAGCTTCTTCATAATTATAGGGCTCATTCTCTTGTAGCAAAAATAAACTCTCTTGATTATATTTATTTTTTAGAACATAATCCTTGAGCTTTTTAGGTAGAACGGGGACTCTTGTTGATCTTCTTAAGTTAGAAGATGGTTCAGTCGAAGTTGCGACATTCTGATAAGTTTCATTCCTAGTTTCCGTACTTGAATTATTATCATCTGGGTCAGCTTCTAAATGGGTCGTACCAGGCCCATCATGGTCATCCTCTGGGTCAGAAACTTCAAATGGAGTTGGGCTGCCACCTGGGTTTAGTTCAGGCCCAATATGTGCATGATTTTGGTTTGAAAATGGAACAATGTTTGCATCAGGTATGACAAAAGAATCGATTTTTATTTCTTGTCCTTCATAAACTTGCGCACCTCTTTCCCAGCACCATTTGTCATCTTCGAAAAAAATTACATCTCGACTGACCACCAATTTCTTCGTTCTTGGATCGTACATACGAGAGGCTTTTGACCCCGGCTCGGGTCCAAGATATACTAATTTTCTTGACCGGTCATCTAATTTTTTTAAGTGTACCCCATCGACTTTGGTAAAACCGATGCACCCAAAAATCTTTAGATGGCCTAAGTTAGGCTTCCGTCCCGTGAACATCTCGTAGGGAGTCTTCTCTTTTAACGCCCGGGTTGAGACACGATTTATTATGAAAGTTGCGTGTCTAACCCCTTCACCCCACATATAGTTTGGAACATTCTTCGCCTTCATTATGCTTCTCGTCATCTCGATCAAAGTACGGTTACGCCGCTCCACTACACCGTTTTGTTGTGGTGTATAAGGGGCGGTTAGATGTCTTTTAATTCCTTCGTCTTCACAAAATCTAGTGAATTCGTTGGAAGTAAATTCACCGCCTCTATCCGTACGGAATGAATGAATCTTTTTACCCGTATCTTTCTCGGCCGATGCTTTGAACCGTTTAAAAACTTCAAAAGCTTCGTCTTTACCCTTCAAAAGATAAGTCCACATATAACGAGTAAAATCATCAATAATAACAAAAATATACCTATTGCCGGCTATTGCCGAAGGCGTGATGGGTCCACATAAATCTCCATGGAGTAACTCGAGTACCCGGCTTGCTCGAAAAGATGTTGCAACCGGAAACGGCAATCTTGCTTGTTTTCCGACTAGACATGCTTCACATATTTTATTATTTTTCTTTAGATGAGGTAGCCCGATCACCATATCCTTCTTCACCATGTATCTAACTTGATCGAAGTTCAAGTGGCCTAGTCTCGCATGCCACACCCACTCCGGTTCCTTTAGACTTGCATGAAGACATGTAGGTGTTCCAATCTTTAGTTTAATTTTATATAACCGGTTCTCGGCCCTTGTCACCTTCCACACGAGTTTGCCCGCCGGATCATGCATGGTCAAAAACTCGTTCTTAAGGCGAATATCATAGCCACATTCGGTTGCTTGGCCCAAACTAAAGATGTTGCTTTTTAATTCGGGGATGTAGAAAATTTCGGTCAACATTCTTTGTTCTCCGGTCTCGTCTTCAAGTAATATAGATCCCTTGCCTTTTATTTTCACGAAGGAATCATCCCCGAATCTGACTCTTCCGGTAACATGCTCGTTGAGTTCCGAAAACATATCTTTATTTCTCGTCATGTGATTTGATGCTCCGTTGTCGAGGTACCACATATTTTTCGAACTTGACTTGAATTTTCTTGGAAATACCGATTCTTCATTTAAGAAAACCGCTTCTTGCTCGCAACGAGCCATGTATAATGATGGATCTACTTCATCTTCCTCGGCAAGGTGAGCTCGTTGGTTCTTGTTCTTTCGGAGTGGACAACTTGAAGCGTAATGCCCCCATTCATCACAACGGAAACATTGTACTTTCGATTTGTCTTTGCCCCCCTTCGGTTGATTCTTCGGTTCCCCCTTTTTCAAGTCTTTTTTCTCATGGCTCGAACTCTCGACTCCTCGGCCTTTTTCTTTCCCGTTAGAGTTTCTTTGGTTGCGATTTTTCCCTTGGTCCTTGCCTTTCTTGTACGATGATTCTGCCTTGCTATACATGAGTTTGTTAGCTTCTTGCGCCGCATATGAGTTCTTGGTGCGTTCCTCGAATGCTTTCAATCGGCCGACTGCTTCTTGAAACATCATCTTGTTTACATCTGCGAATTGCTCTATCGCTACAACAATAGGAATAAACTTATCAAGAACAGAACCAAGAAATTTTTTGACTACCTTCTTGTCATCATAAACAGCTCCAAGGGTGTTTGCTTTCGACACAAGTTTGCTCATTCTTGACGCGTAATCATCTATGTTTTCATCCGTCTTCATTCGCAAGGCCTCGAACTCGCTATCCAAAGTTTGTATCCTAGCATCCCTCACTCGTTCCACACCGACATACCGGGTTTTTAACGCTTGCCAAATCTCTTTAGCAGTCCCGAGATGTGCGACTTGGAGTATGAGTTCTTCGGGTATTGCTTGTAGGAGGAGGGCGATGGCCATATGATCTTGCTTCGATTCGGCCTTCTCCGTTGTAGATGTGTCGATTGCATCGAGTATTCCATGAACTCGGAATACGGCTTCAATGCGAACCGCCCACGTAGTGTAATTGATCGAGTTGAGCATCGGGCATTGGAGAGCGGTGATGCCATGTTCTTTCACCGATCCGCTACTACCCGCCTTGTCTCCCATCTTGTGTTTGCTCAGAAAAAACCGATCGTTGGTTCTTGATCGAGATCTCCAAGCGGGATCGTCACTTTTATTTTGTCAATCGCAGGTTCTTGATTGAAACAAAATTCTATGCGGCTCCTATTTCTCGTTGCTTAATATCTTCCAAGAAAGAACAGAAGTTCTTTTATTTATGTCGCTGGGTTCTTGACAAATATAACAAAAGCTTCTTCGATTTTCTTGTAGGCTAAGGCAAACGAATTTTGTTTCTGGTTATATAAATCGGGGACCCTGAATGCTCTGATACCAATTCAAGTCCCGATCGTTAACAAAGAAATATGCTCTTCTTTATTAATCAGAAAATATAACTCAAAAACTGATTACACCCCTACCATGTGCTTGGTATTTATAGGGAATTATAACTTGCTACCCAAGACATGTATTAGACTACAACTCTAATGGCTAATTATTAATTAATAATAATAATACTCTAGAGATTATCTAAAACTCTCCTTAGGCAACACAAACACCTCCCAACCATCATGGGCTCGATGGGTTGGGCTTAATCTTGACCGCAACAAAGATGAACTCACAAATGCAGAAAGAAACCCTACAAATAAAAGTACCAAGGTACACTCATAAATATCATCCATATTATTTTATGTGTTTCTAGTTCCGCCCCTGCCTTCACATTTACCAGAAAAAAGATTAACATGAATAAACCATGCATCATCAATTACCAATACACTCATAAATCGTACAGATCCGATGAAGCATAATCAATTTCAATCACTTGCTTCAAATGCATTCAAGGAAAAATAAAGATTAACAGATGTACGATTTCATTCACGATAGCTAATTAAGAAAAGCAAACACTAGCAAAAAAACCACCCACTAGCCATTATTGGCGACAATGGCAAACCGAAGGCCGGCGGCGATTCATGAGGAGGTTGTTTGAGAGAAGAGAGAGAAAGAGAATCTATGATAAATGAGAGAGACTAATACTGAAAATCAAATGAATCTTGTGATGGAAGAGAAAGAGATAGTAGGGAGAATCCCTAACGCTTACAATAAGCTCTAGCCATGTGTAACAACCCTGATCGAAACACGGTTGTTAAATTGATAAAAAGTTTTAATTTTTTTCTAAGTACTTGGCCGGATACGACCATATCACATTAGGGTGATACTCCCATATCCATATCGCGGGGCGTATGGTACCTCAGAAGAACAATACAGTACGACCAAGTCGGATCAGGATCCGAACGCATTCGGATGCCGCGATACGCCCGCATTGATCATATCAATGCGACCATATCCATCCGAGAATACAAATTCTTCATTTGACCGGTTTTGGTCATTTGTTTCACCTCAAACCAGTTTCTCTGCTGGTTTTCTCTCTATTCTTGCGATCAGGGAGTTCCAGTAACTGATTTGGGGCTTTGATTCAAGAATTGAAGCTAGAATCCTTGAGGTAAGCTTCTAATTCACATTCACTTGCAAATTAAAGAGTGATGGTGATAGATTCTGATGTTATCCTTGTTGCAAAAGCTGTAAGGATCATTAGAAATGGGGTTTGTGCACCAGAGACATCAAAATCACTAAGATAAGTCATAGATTGCACATGCATCCATAAACACTTTCAATTTAGAAAAGTTCTTAGAAATGTGGTGTTGATCCCCAAATGGTTGCATGCAGAGGTTGTCTAGACTTGCTGGTGATATCTGAGAGTGTCACTATATTCAGAAATTGGAAGTAAAGCTTCTGGAGAGGTCAAATTTATATTATGTGTAAATTTACCAATTTTGAGTGAATGCGTAGGTTGTGCTCATATTGGTGGTAATTTGAGCAATTAGTTATGTTTTGGAACATGAATAAGTCTTATAAAAGTACTAGAAACAAATGATGTTTGGTGAGTCCGTAAGAATCAATACAATCATACTTAACTACCAATAGGATGAAAGAGAGTACACTTGTCATAATAAGCAGAGAGATAGTGGCACTCTAAGCAAACTAGTGGGACTACCCACAGTAAAGAGCAAAACAGTGGTTTAAAAAAACATGGTAGGTCGCAGGATTAGAACCGAAGATCTCCAACTTCAAAACCTACATAACTACCACCCGGCCACGCCTCAACATCAAACAAATGTTGCAACATATAATACAAAACACTATTAAAAACTGGTTAATAAAAAAATATATAAACAAAATCAAATGCCACGTGGCTTTACATGAAGGTGTCAACGTGGACGAAATAGTAGGCTTTGTGTCTACAGCTCATCCTCTGGAATTGATAACTAAGGTAATATGTAAATGAAATTTATTGTATTAATATAAATTTAGTTCATGTTTACATTTTGAATGTTCTCATATAGCATATATGTCACCCCTCGAGTTATGTACGATTAGATAATTTATGTATGTGTATATGTAGGATCGTGGTTTATACTAAAATCTAACACAAGATTACTTCACTATATTAAGCAGACAGAAGCAATTTAATGTAAACTCTTACTGGTATGTAATATAAACTAAGTAATACTTGAAAGTAAGAACTAAGTAATACTTGAAAGTAAGAACTCAAGAGTATGAATAAAATGAAGCCTACTATTGTACTAAATTGTTCAATTAGTAAAAGACAAACACAATATATAGAGCCAGGAAATCAATGGCTCACATTGATTTCCCTAAAGATAATCTTAACCATCTATAACATAAAACATATTATTAAAGTACATAAGAAACAGTTAAATGACAACTGTTACGGTGTTTACAGTGTACAGTGTCTGGCTTTTGGTAAGCATGTCTGTAGTTGTACTTTAAAGCTGACTTGTGTGCATCCATAAGAAGTATAGTGTGAAAGTCAACTCCGGAAGAGCTCTCCTTCCAGAAGAAGTCAAGTTCATATGGACCAAATCTTCATGCAAAACAACTAGCTTATCCGTAACAACTTGACATATCCAGGACAACTAGTCTTCAATCTTCATCCGGTTCAAGTCTGTTATTCGGAACAAATCTTATCCTGAAGAATTGTCCGCATCAACTATACTTAAGTGGTTGCATAAATGACAACATATAATAATCTATATATATGTTAATATATATGTGTATAATTAATGACTAGTCAGTGATCCGGGTAAATACCCGATGCTATGATATAAAAAATATAAGTGAAATAAAAGATGAACCTAAATTGAAAAAAAATGAACTGAATAATACATAAAGCTAAAGAGCCGATAAATGTTCAATAATATTAAATTTACAAGTTTAAAAAAAGGATTTCAATACAATGTTTTTTGTTACATTCGTCTGACGACTATCTTTATCTAAAATTAAGATTCTAAAATCCTTTTTACTTTTCACTCTTAATAGAGCAACGTACAGCTGGCCATAGAAGAATATTGGGTTCTTTAAACACGAAATTAGAAATTGTCTTATTTGAAATCTGAAAACATGCTTATCTGTCGGAATCAATGTAAGTCTTGGAATAAAGGTCCAATTCGTTGATCAAAACCTAAGCAATATGGATCTAGCTATGTTAGGTTTTCTGTCACGAATTCAAAGCAATTTACGGATCGAATTTTTGTTGAGAAATAAAGGAGATATGATGAATAAAACTTGTGGTATTGTAAACAAAAATATGGATAAATTTTATATGAAAAGTATTTAATTTAGTGTAATTTTTAATTCTAAACAAAAATATGGATAAATTTTATAGGAAAAGTATTTAATTTAGTGTAATTTTTAATTCTAAATTACGGGGAATTGACAAGTAAGCCAAATCCAATATGACACACATAAAATTGTGTCACATGAACTTTAAAATTGTGTCACATGAACATTTTTTAGTTAACCATTGATCAATCTTGATTAATGATTAAGATAAATTATATTAGTGTTCCGAATGCCATTATTTTTTTCAATTTGAATAGTTAAATTAGCACGTAGTATTTAAATTCATAACTTTATACTATTTAAATTCATAACATTTTAATTAGAAAGTTACCTTTTTATCCCGTCTATTCATCGGGTGTTCATGGAGATAAAATCCTGGGGTTATCTTTGGTTGTACAATCGTCGTTCCTCTTGTAATATTAGCTGGGTCGAGTGGTTAAATTTCAATATGTAAGTCCGTGTTGTTGCCCGCCTTAGTGTCTTGCTATGGTGGGGCCTTTTTTTAATATTATTGGGCTGTTCAAAAAAAAAAACTATCTCCTTAAAACACCATAAATTTTCTTCCGATGAATACCTTTAATTAGGACACCAATACTTATCTCATTGGTTGGATGAGATTGAGGTTGGAATAAGTTGACCTAATATATCCAAAATCAGTTGACCCTATTGTCAACCACGTTCTTTTTAGTATACGTTTGAAAGGGAAGGAAGAAAGCAAAGACGAAGTTTTCCTCCTGTATTTGCCTTTTTACCTTTATCTATAATGGAAATTAGTAGGTAAACTCCATTCTTCGAATAATTTGATATTATTTTAAATCTTCTAGATCTATTATATCTATACAAAGTTAAAATATCTAAAAAAATTATGTGAACCAATGATTAAGAAAAGGTAAAAATTACTCTTTTAGTGAAAATAAGTTTTACTAAATTTATGTTGATTATATTCAAACTTAACCTGAACCCACAAAGGCCTTTGGAGTACTTGAAAATGCTGGAATGAGTAATGGCAACTTTCTTCTCTACAGAAGTAGTAGTTTGTGATAATTCTCAAAAGATGATGCGAACTCGATATGAAAACGTAGGTTTGGTTTTACATATCTTACATGTTTAAAAAGTTAGTTATGTTTTTTTAAAACGGGTCGTGTTCGAGTTGACCTGCTTAACTCTTTTTGTTAAAATGCCGATATCTCAACTTGTTTAATGAAACATTGATCCACTAACCCATCTAACCCATATTTGTAACTCATCAACCTGATTAACATGTTTCACTACAAGCAAAGAAAGCAGTAGCGGCGACTACTTTAGCGAGTCAACATATTTAACCCCTTGGAACTATATTACATTTAAATGATCTAGCTCTTAGTTTAAATGGGTTAAAATGACCCAAACATACTTAATAGACTTAAAACATCCAACTTTTGGTTTAAACGAGTCAAAATGACAATGAATTTTAATGGACTAAAAGTTGTATTTGTTAAGCACGACTTTCACAATATTATGTGTGTTAAGTGTATGAAAGTATGTTCAATTCAAAATATAGTTTTTTTAACCATACCTCATTTTGTAGGCTTAAATTACAAGTTCGTTCCATGACCTAACTTTTCAAGACTCTCACAATATATGGGTTCGAATAAGGGAACAAATGTAGGCGACGAAGATGACGATGCGAACGACGGAGACAAGGTAGATAAATGACGATATCGCCTAACTAGCTAGTTTTATGTTCCATTTATTAGTTTATATGTTTAACTTATAACTTAGCAAAATATTTGGTAAACTCAAGGTTTATATATTTAAATTTGTCATGTACGTGTGTATATATATATATATATATATATATATATATATATATATATATATATATATATATATATATAGGGTTAGGTTCAAATGAGAACTTTTTGTTTTGAGAACTTTTGAGAACTAAATCTCAACATATATATATATATATATATATATATATATATATATGAAAATGTTAACATATGTATGTAGTTATTGTTGATGTCTACCGTTTTTATAATTGTATGTATTTGAAAAAACTGAAAATAAAGAAAATATGAAGTAAAATATGTTTTACGAGACAAAGAGTATTAGCGGCGACATCATTAGCAGTGATGGATAGCAATAGCAGCAATACGTGGGCCATTAGCGACACGACACCGACATCTTATCAATAACGGCGACCCTCCTATCCGCCACTAATGGTCCTATTTTTTGTAGTGTTTACAACTAATTATTACTCTCTAATCC
>JBCNJP010000002.1:4687210-4727904 GCA_039602395.1 Deinandra increscens subsp. villosa
CACTACTGGGGTTCAGCAGGGTGACCCATTGGGGCCCTCCTGGTTTGCCCTCGAATACACTTCACCCACTTGTGCATCATATCCGTGATAAATGTCACCTGCTGCTCCATGCTTGGTATCTTGACGATGGGACAATTATTGGGGATACTGGGGAGGTTGCTAAGGCCCTCAGGATTATCTCGACGAGAGGGGTCCTTCGTTGGGATTGACCCTGCGCATTCGGAAGACGGAACTCTTTTGGCCATCCTGCCATGGTGAGAAAGTTCGGCCGGGCCTCTTCCCTGCTGACATTAGCAGACCCACTAAAGGGGTGAAACTGCCTTGGTGGGGCTGTTAGTCGGGATGGCCAGTTTATTCAGGGGCTGGCTGCGAGGAGGGCCTCTAATGCTGCTGATCTTATGCGCCTCCTCCCCGCACTTGACGACCCACAATGCGAACTCCTCCTGCTTCGTTCGTGCATGGGGCTCGCCAAGCTTCTCTTTGGCCCTAAGAACTTGCCCCCCCCCACTCATATGATGACGGCAGCAGTTGGTTTTGATAAGGATTTACGGACGACCATCGAGGACATTGTTGTGTGTGGGGGTCCCTTCTTTGGGGACTTGCAATGGCGTCTTGCCTCTTTGCCGACTCGGCATGGGGGTCTTGGGGTTTATTCGGCGGTCGAGGCGACGTCGTACGCCTTTGTGGCTTCGCGTGCCCAAACTTGGACTCTACAAGACCATATTCTACGGGAGTGCGGGGGTTGTGGTATGAGCCCTGACTACGAGAATGCTCTGGCTGGTCTCCATAACATTATTCCGGGCTTTGATCTGAGCGGTTTCACCAATAAGGACACCGCCCCGCCCAAAGCCCAACACGTTTTGGCGAATGCCCTCTTTTGGTAAAAGCACGTCTCGAGATGGAAGCAACTTTTGAGATGACAGTCAGACAAAAGGCCGTTTGGAAATGCCTCCAACAACCACATGCGCATGATTTCCTCCATGCTCTCCCTATTGACGGGTTAGGGCAACACATGTCGCCTGTCGAATACCGGGCCATTCTCAAGTACCGTCTCATGGTCCCCCTGTTCCCCGTAGATGAAAAATGCCCCGTCTGCAACAAGGCATGTTTGGATTCGTTTGGGGAGCACGCCGTCCACTGCAAAGAGCTCCCGGGGTTTAAATATCGACATGATGTGGTTCGGGACGTTCTGTTTGACATCTTCAGGCGGGCTGGGATCTCGGCCATGAAGGAAGCTCCTGTTAACTTCCTGTCGGACCCCCTGGATGGGCGCTCAACTCTCCGCCCGGCCGACATACTTGTTTTTGGGTGGCAGAATGGGAAACACGCTTCTGTCGATTTAACAGGGGTTTCCCCTTGTGGGGCTGAGGGCCAACACCTTCACAGCGGGCCAGGCGGCGTCCAAGGCAGCTGCTGGAAAGGTTAACAAACATGAGAAAGCGTGTATTGAAAATCAACATGTGTTTGTTCCTTTCGCTTTCGATACATTCGGCCATCTAGAGACAGAGGCGGTGGCCATGTTGAACCGGATCCAAAAAGTCATGCGTGGGAATAGTGCGGCCCTCTAGATTGAAGAATGTTGTTTTCATACGGCTAGGGTTTGCTATTCAAAAAGGGTTGGCGGCGCAGCTTGTTGCCCGCCTTCCCTGTGTGTTGACTTAAATCTTGTATGTTATTTTTATTAATGGGTTGTAACTAAAGACTTGGATCCTGGTCTGGATCACACCCCACACGGTTATACTCCGTTAGTGGAAATTGGGGGTGTGACATATAAACCTTGAGTTTACTAAATATTTTGCTAAGTTATAAGTTAAACGTATAAACTAATAAATGGAACATAAAACTAGCTAGTTAGGCGATATCGTCATTTATCTACCTTGTCTCCGTCGTTCGCATTGTCACCTTCGTCGCTTACATTTGTTCCCTTATTCGAACCCATATATTGTGAGAGTTATTCTTGAAAAGTTAGGTCATGGAACGAACTTGTAATTTAAGCCTACACAATGAGGTATGGTTAAAAAAACTATATTTTGAATTGAACATACTTTCATACACTTAACACACATAATATTGTGAAAGTCGTGCCTTAACAAATACAACTTTTAGTCCATTAAAATTCATTGTCATTTTGACTCGTTTAAACCAAAAATTGGATGTTTTAAGTCTATTAAGTATGTCCAAGGGGTTAAATATGTTGGCTCGCTAAAGTAGTCGCCGAACTGCTTTCTTTGCTTGTAGTGAAACATGTTAATCAGGTTGATGAGTTACAAATATGGGTTAAATGGGTTAGTGGATCAATGTTTCATTAAAGAAGTTGAGATATCGGCATTTTAACAAAAAGAGTTAAGCAGGCCAGCTCGAACACGACTCGTTTTGAAAAAACATAACTAACTTTTTTAACATGTAAGATATGTAAAACCAAACCTACGTTTTCATATCGAGTTCGCATCATCTTTTGAGAATTATCACAAATTACTACTTCTGTAGAGAAGAAAGTTGCCATTACTCATTCCAGCATTTTCAAATACTCCACAAGGCCTTTGTGGGTTCAGGTTAAGTTTGAATATAATCAACATAAATTTAGTAAAACTTATTTTCACTAAAAGAGTAATTTTTACCTTTTCTTAATCATTGGTTCACAGAATTTTTTTAGATATTTTAACTTTGTATAGATATAATAGATCTAGAAGATTTAAAATAATATCAAATTATTCGAAGAATGGAGTTTACCTACTAATTTCCATTATAGATAAAGGTAAAAAGGCAAATACAGGAGGAAAACTTCGTCTTTGCTTTCTTCCTTCCCTTTCAAACGTATATTAAAAAGAACGTGGTTGACAATAGGGTCAACTGATTTTGGATATATTAGGTCAACTTATTCCAACCTCAATCTCATCCAACCAATGGGATAAGTATTGGTGTCCTAATTAAAGGTATTCATCGGAAGAAAATTTATGGTGTTTTAAGGAGATAGTTGATGATAAAAAGTTGATGATAAAAAGGTAACTTTCTAATTAAAATGTTATGAATTTAAATAGTATAAAGTTATGAATTTAAATACTACGTGCTAATTTAACTATTCAAATTGAAAAAAATAATAGCATTCGGAACACTAATATAATTTATCTTAATCATTAATCAAGATTGATCAATGGTTAACTAAAAAATGTTCATGTGACACAATTTTAAAGTTCATGTGACACAATTTTATGTGTGCCATATTGGATTTGGCTTACTTGTCAATTCCTCATAATTTAGAATTAAAAATTACACTAAATTAAATACTTTTCATATAAAATTTATCCATATTTTTGTTTACAATACCACAAGTTTTATTCATCATATCTCCTTTATTTCTCAACAAAAATTCGATCCGTAAATTGCTTTGAATTCGTGACAGAAAACCTAACAAAACTAGATCCATATTGCTTAGGTTTTGATCAACGAATTGGACCTTTATTCCAAGACTTACATTGATTCCGACAGATAAGCATGTTTTCAGATTTCAAATAAGACAATTTCTAATTTCGTGTTTAAAGAACCCAATATTCTTCTATGGCCAGCTGTACGTTGCTCTATTAAGAGTGAAAAGTAAAAAGGATTTTAGAATCTTAATTTTAGATAAAGATAGTCGTCAGACGAATGTAACAAAAAACATTGTATTGAAATCCTTTTTTTAAACTTGTAAATTTAATATTATTGAATATTTATCGGCTCTTTAGCTTTATGTATTATTCAGTTCATTTTTTTTTCAATTTAGGTTCATCTTTTATTTCACTTATATTTTTTATATCATAGCATCGGGTATTTACCCGGATCACTAACAAGTCATTAATTATACACATATATATTAACATATATATAGATTATTATATGTTGTCATTTATGCAACCACTTAAGTATAGTTGATGCGGACAATTCTTCAGGATAAGATTTGTTCCGAATAACAGACTTGAACCGGATGAAGATTGAAGACTAGTTGTCCTGGATATGTCAAGTTGTTACGGATAAGCTAGTTGTTTTGCATGAAGATTTGGTCCATATGAACTTGACTTCTTCTGGAAGGAGAGTTCTTCCGGAGTTGACTTTCACACTATAATTCTTATGGATGCACACAAGTCAGCTTTAAAGTACAACTACAGACATGCTTACCAAAAGCCAGACATTGTACACTGTAAACACCGTAACAGTTTTCATTTAAGTGTTTCTTATGTACTTTAATAATATGTTTTATGTTATAGATGGTTAAGATTATCTTTAGGGAAAGCAATGTGAGCCATTGATTTCCTGGCTCTATATATTGTGTTTGTCTTTTACTAATTGAACAATTTAGTACAATAGTAGGGCTTCATTTTATTCATACTCTTGAGTTCTTACTTTCAAGTATTACTTAGTTCTTACTTTCAAGTATTACTTAGTTCATATTACATACCAGTAAGAGTTTACATTAAATTGCTTCCGTTTGCTTAATATAGTAAAGTAATCTTGTGTTAGGTTTTAGTATAAACCACGATCCTACATATACACATACATATACACATACATAATATACACATACATAAATTATCTAATCGTACATAACTTGAGGGTGACATATATGCTATATGAGAACATTCAAAATGTAAACATGAACTAAATTTATATTAATACAATAAATTTCATTTACATATTACCTTAGTTATCAATTCCAGAGGATGAGCTGTAGACACAAAGCCTACTATTTCGTTCACGTTGACACCTTCATGTAAAGCCACGTGGCATTTGATTTTGTTTATATATTTTTTTATTAACCAGTTTTTAATAGTGTTTTGTATTATATGTTGCAACATTTGTTTGATGTTGAGGCGTGGCCGGGTGGTAGTTATGTAGGTTTTGAAGTTGGAGATCTTCGGTTCTAATCCTGCGACCTACCATGTTTTTTTAAACCACTGTTTTGCTCTTTACTGTGGGTAGTCCCACTAGTTTGCTTAGAGTGCCACTATCTCTCTGCTTATTATGACAAGTGTATTCTCTTTCATCCTATTGGTAGTTAAGTATGATTGTATTGATTGTTACGGACTCACCAAACATCATTTGTTTCCAGTACTTTTATAAGACTCATTCATGTTCCAAAACATAACTAATTGCTCAGATTACCACCAATATGACCACAACCTACGCATTCACTCAAAATTGGTAAATTTACACATAATATAAATTTGACCTCTCCAGAAGCTTTACTTCCAATTTCTGAATCTAGTGACACTCTTACAATTTCTGAATCTAGTGACACTCTTAGATTTCACCAGCAAGTCTAGACAACCTCTGCATGCAACCATTTGGGGATCAACACCACATTTCAAGAACTTTTCTAAATTGAAAGTGTTTATGGATGCATGTGCAATTTATGACTTATCTTAGTGATTTTGATGTCTCTGGTGCACAAACCCCATTTCTAATGATCCTTACAGCTTTTGCAACAAGGATAACATCAGAATCTATCACCATCACTCCTTAATTTGCAAGTGAATGTGAATTAGAAGCTTACCTCAAGGATCCTAGCTCCAATTCTTGAATCAAAGCCCCAAATCAGTTACTGAACTCCCTGGTTGCAAGAATAGAGAGAAAACCAGCAGAGAAACTGGTTTGAGGTGAAACAAATGACCAAAACCGGTCAAATGAAGAATTTGTATTCTCGGATGGATATGGTCGTATTAATATGATCAATACGGGTGTATTGCGGCATCCGAATGCGTTCGGATCCTGATCCGACTCGGTCGTACTGTATTGTTCTTCTGAGGTACCATACGCCCCGCGATATGGGAGTATCACCCTAATGTGATATGGTCGTATCCGGCCAAGTACTTAGAAAAAAAAATTAAATTTTTTATCATCTTAACAACCGTGTTTCGATCAGGGTTGTTACACATGGCTAGAGCTTATTGTACGCGTTAGGGATTCTCCCTACTATCTCTTTCTCTTCCATCACAAGATTCATTTGATTTTCCGCATTAGTCTCTCTCATTTATCATAGATTCTCTTTCTCTCTCTTCTCTCAAACAACCTCCTCATGAATCGCCGCCGGCCTTCGGTTTGCCATTGTCGCCAATAATGGCTAGTGGGTGGTTTTTTTGCTAGTGTTTTCTTTTCTTAATTAGCTATCGTGAATGAAATTGTACATCTATTAATCTTTATTTTTCCTTGAATGCATTTGAAGCAAGTGATTGAAATTGATGATGCTTCATCGGATCTGTACGATTTATGAGTGTATTGGTAATTGATGATGCATGCTTTATTCATGTTAATCTTTTTTCCGGTAAATGTGGAGGCAGAGGCGGAACTAGAAACACATAAAATAATATGGATGATATTTATGAGTGTACCTTGGTACTTTTATTTGTAGGGTTTCTTTCTGCATTTGTGAGTTCTTCTTATCGATCTGTTTATTTTTGGAATGTTACTGATCTGTGGTTTGTGATTTATTGTGAATTTGTGATTAGTGTTTAGCTGTGAAGGAATTGCTAGGGGTCCAACTACTGATTTGTCTGGTCTTTCTCTCTGTTATATATATAATTTCTATGGTCAATGTTACTAGTGGTTTACGTCAGCTAGGGTTTTATGATGGTGGTTGATGTTTACTGTGGTCAGTGACCTTTTATGATCCTTGTCCTCTTGAGCTACTATGGTTCTACCTATGGCTGTGGGGTTTATCTTTTATTGTAGTACTGATTGAGCCTTTCTTTTAACATTTTTGGTTACGAAGTGGTTTTGTTTGTCCTAATGAAATGAGGATGATTAATGATGGTAGTGATTGTTGGAGGAAATTTCAGGATTGTTCTGTATAAGTCGGTATAGTTCGAGGTTTATATAAACAAGTCGATTCAATATAAACAATTAGATAAATGAGTTGTGTTTATTAAATTAGCAGTTAGAGTTGTAGTAGGATTCTATGAAAGAGTTGTTAAACAAGCCAAAGGGATCTTATAAATAGATGCCAAGTAGGGTATCTTATGGTGTGATAAATCAATAAAGGTTTTGAACATTTGAAAAAAGTGAGTGGAACTTAAAAAAATCAACAAAAATGGCTATACCAAAAATACTCTTCCATATCTTATTTTCCTCCAAATTTAGTTTACTTAAATCTCAATCATTAATTTATGAAATTAATGGATCGGACCAATGTTTTAAAACCGGATTTTTAAACCGGACCGGATTTGTGTATAAAACGGTTCAATCGGTTGATCTGGGCAGTTGAACCGGAATAACTATTCAAACCTGTTAATTTATAATATAGATTTTTATAAGTCTTTAACCAGGACAAATGTAAAAAAAAATATATTAAATAAAGTCGAAAACAAATTATAATTGTCCAAGACAACATAAATATAAGTTCTAATTAAGCTATATTTATCAAAGAAAAAAAATATTACTTTTTATAGCTTAACTAAAAAAACGGTTCAATGTGGGTCTGGGTTCGGTTCAACCACAAAACCCGCCGGTTCAACCGCAAAAAACGCCAGTTCGTATTTTAACTCGGAAATAGATAAAACCGCCCTTAACCACACCGGTCTAGCTCCCGATCACCGGTTTAATCGGTTAAACCGGCCGAATCTAACCGATTTTTAAAATACTAAAACGGACCTTATATAAAGTATGTTTTTAGTCGATCTAACCACTATCTTTAATAACCATTAACATATTCTTGTTGCTATTCGCAATAATATATATACATATAACCTACATATATATAAATAAACATAATTACATACACTATTAGTGAAAAAAGTATATACTAAGATGAGTCGGGTTATATTAAGATTTTTATTTATTCTAAAAAATTTTAAGAAGGATTTGTGGTCATTAGATTTATTATTTAAACTTTAGTTAGAGGTTGATGTCCTGAAAGGGATATGTGACGTGCCTCACAACTAAGAGATTCGGCGTTTAAATCCTGGTGGTATGTTTATCCTAGAAAATTTTAGAATGTTGTTAAAAAATTAGAGGTTGAGATCAAATTAAATAAGAAATATTCGCGAATGGAAATTTTAGTCTTAGCCATTTTCCTTAATTTTATGAAGTTCCTCAACTTTTTCAACCGCAATAAATTTTTTATATGACATTATTTTTTGAAGTTATACCATAAAGATGAACATTTTTTAATATTTAAGAAACGAGTACAATATTGTTATATAAAATATTCTAAAAAATACGTTTTTGCTCCTTATGTTTTCTAGTGCGTCATTATGGTTGTTGCTAGTTATTATGTCATTTTATTTGTTATTAGTTATTGTTTTTTTTAATAATTAGTTTTAAAAACACAATTGTATATGATTATGTATTTCTAATATGTAAAACACAAAAATAAAATAGAAAATTTTTTTATCAAATACATAAAAAAATAGATAGATAACACGGAATGATCTAAAATGTAAAACACAATAATAAATAAATATTAGACGATGCATGAAAATATGCTTTTCAAAAATGATAAGCTCTAAAAAAACAAATGGTAAAATAACAATATTGTGTATTTCTATTATATAAAACACGATAAATAAATACAATAATTTTAATTAACACATAAAAAAGCAATAACAAAATAGAACGAAATACAATTATAACATAAAATAAAATGATGAATAAATATTACACAATGAGTTAGAACATTAGACACAATTATTAAAATACTCTCTAATTAAAAATAATAAATGACACATGTAAAGTTTAAGATTTTTCTTAAACTTTTTCTAATACTGAAGCCTTTTTAGTTGAACATAATAAAATAATATATTTTTTTAAGATATTCACTAAGAATGATATAGTTTTATATCTTTTATTTATAACGGACATATTATATTCCGCGTTTAATATTCTTTAATTCAGTCAACTCATTATGCTTTTATTTTTATATTTATCATACCTTTAACCCCCAACACAAGAAACACTGAAATGTCATGATGACATTAATATTTTAATATATCCTTTTTAGGCCCATTTTCATGCGAAAATTATCTATTACTATATGAACAATATAAGCTTTCAGTACTTTTTGACACGATAATATGATTATATGAATCTATATCTATATTATATATAAAATAAATCAAAAAATTTGTCATATTTTAATTAGTAAAACATGACCTTTGTTATCATCATAAAATTTTGAATTAAGTTAAAATTTTAATAAATTGCTATCTAAATACAAAATTTCCATATTAGTATTAGAGTTTATTTAGTTTAAACTTTTAATAAGTAATTATCTAATAAGTAATATACAAATACCAAGTTCACAAGCATGAACGTGTATTTTTTTTAAATAACTTTAATAAATAATTTAATATAATAAATATTGTTATTATATAAAACAAGTAGCATATGAGCGTCTTGTGCGCGAGGTGCTGCTTGTGTTTGTTTTCTTAACATAGAGTTGTCCATTGAGAAACGATTTTCATTTGCGTTTGATTTTGGCCTCAAGTGGCACTGGGCTCCTTTTGCCTTTATGTAGGCCTAGGCAACCCCTAGAGAGTCTCCTGTTAGGCCTAGGCAATAGTGAATCATTCTTTTTCTTTTAACGGGTAACACACAATATACTTTTAAAATTACACCTGAAACATCATTGTCAGGAATTGAACTTATGACCTCCAGATAAGACAAATGTTTATCACCTACCCCTTTTGACCACTAGAACAAAGGATCATTGACCATTCGAATCCTTCTCTTTTTTTTTTGAACAGCAACAAAAACTCCATATATTAAACCCCAAGAAAACAAGAAGATATACAAACACAGGCCAGTAAGGCACTGAGCCAACCCCAATCAAAAACCAACAGAGACAAGCACTAAGGCATTAACATAACCAGGAAAGTTCGCTAGCTCTCCATGTAGACCTGCTATTAACCCAAATAGTACACATACTTTTTATCTCCGACACGATCCAGGGAATAGAAGGAGACCTCTCCTTAAAAACGGCTTCATTTCTTGCTTTCCAAAGGACCCAGCAAGTAGAGAAAACCGCAGCCTGCACCACCTTACTCCTCGCCTCCTCCAACCCCAAAAACTCGTGAACCTTGAGGAGATCATCAATGGAAAAAGCGTAGATCTGCGGAATTCTGCACCAAGAAGAAATTATACTCCACACGATCGCAGCCACCTCGCAAGAGATGAGAATGTGCACCACAGTTTCTCCCTCGTTCCTGCACAGCGGACACATCCCCGTCCCCACCACAATATTCCTTTTCGCCAAGTTGTCGAAGGTGGCTATCCGATGCATCTGGGCTCTCCAAATAAAAATATTGATCTTTAACGGTACTGCACGGTTCCAATCCAAAACGAAACTGGGAGCCGGACTCCCGCAGTGAATCGCCTTTTTAAGCTCAGCCACCGTCATCACTCCATTCGTTCCCCGACACATCTCGACCAGATCCAAGTTATGTTTATGAAAAGCTCCTTGGATCCTGCTGATGTTTCGCCAAACGCCCGTGAAAGAGGCTTTAGAAGGGATAGGCAGCCCAGATCTAGGCAACCCATGAAAACCAACGACAACCTTATGCCACAGGCTGTTAGGTTCCAAACTAAATCTCCACCACCACTTTGCAATTAAGCAGGCGTTTATAACCCCTAAAGGCTCAAGCCCCAACCCTCCCATCGATTTAGGAGTCGTAATTCTGCTCCAACTTACCCAATTAATCTTGGATATGTCTTTAGAACCACCCCAAAAAAAGTTTCTCCTAATGGCCTCCAACTTTTCGATCACCTTCACCGGAGCTTTGAATAGAGAAAAGTAGTATGAGGGGAGGGCTTCCATAACAGATTTCAACAGAGTGAGACGCCCACCAAAAGACAAAGTATTCGCCTTCCAAAGGGATAAACGTTTCTCAAACACTTCCACCACCGGATTCCACGAGTTAATTTTATTCATATTAGCCCCTATCATTATCCCCAAATGCATAAAGGGAAGGGACTCGTTTCTACACCTCAACAAATTGGCAGCCGCAGCACTCTCCTCACAGCCCACATTGATACAAAAAAGTTTGCATTTTTCCAAGTTCACCCTCATACCCGTGACAATGTGGAAGCACCGCAACAATCGCTTAATGTTTGCCACGTTATCCAGACTCCAATCTCCCATGAGTAAAGCATCATCGGCAAAAAGAACATGTGAAAGAATCACATTACCATTAGGAGGTCGTATTCCTTTGAAAACACCCGCGTTGACAGCTCTCTCCATCATGAGATGAAAGCTTTCCATAACCAGGAGAAAAAGGAAGGGGGCAATCGGATCCCCTTGCCTCAACCCACGGCGACAATTGAACTCTTTAGTCGGAGACCCGTTGATTAAGACCGACGCTCTAGAAGCGTTTAGAATCCCTTGGATCCAACCCCGCCACCTATCCGGGAACCCCATCTTAAGGAGCACCGTGTCCAAAAAACCCCAGTGAACCGAGTCGTAAGCCTTTTGAAAGTCAATCTTGAAGCACATCCCTTGCCTTTTCGACCGCTTGAGCCACGAAACAACTTCATTCACCACTAACGGCCCGTCAAGGATATTTCTACCGGAGACAAAGGCCATCTGATTAGCCGACACCACCTCACCCACCACTTTTTTCAATCTATTCGCGAGAACCTTGGAAATGACTTTGACAATGCATCCCACCAGGCTAATCGGCCTAAAATCCGCCAACGATTGAGGATCCGGAATCTTCGGAATGAGATGGATAAAAGACGAACCGCACCGATAAGTTAATGGGTGAAGCTATTAAACCCATTGACTATCAGATCACATGAAACAAAACATTAATACATGGCTTCAATCTTGATGTAAAATTTTTATTTGACAAAGGAATCAACCATGAAACAACAAAACCCAAATAACTCCTCAAACACGGGGTGTTCTTTTACCGATTTGGTTTGACAAGTTATAGCATAGTGGTGTCATTTACCTCCTGTTTTTGCTTTTTCTGTTCGGGATCTTCTCAACATACACAAGGACAGGTCACTCCTTTCTTGGAAGAGCAAGGTGATGAACATCATTTTCCTCACGGGTTGTTGGAGCATTTGGATCGAAAAGAACAAGGCGATTGTTGATCATAGATCCCCATCTATACAAGGGGTAATTTCTGAAATAAAAAGTTGAAGTTTTTTGTGGTATGTCTCTCTATGTAACAACTGATCTATTAGTTGGAAAGATTGGTCTTCTTTTTCTCTTTAGATGTAATGTTGTTTTCTTTTGGCTCCCTCTAGCATATTGCTAGTGTTTTTGCCCGTTTTAATGTTAATCGCAAAAAAAAAAAAAAAAAAGAGAGAGAGAGAACTTAAAGCAATCCTCATAAAACTTCACCTAAAATTTAACTGAAAATGTAACAGAACAGAAGTTACTAAATACCTAAGCTTATTATTTTGCGAGAACCATGAACCATATGGATCATCCGTCAAACCGTTCAAAGTGGTTTATTTTAAATACCAACTTGCTAGATTGGGACCAAATAAGCACGCAGGTTTATTATATATTATTATTAACTAGTACTAGTATTTATGGGTTCGATTACAATGGTCACTTTCTTAATTTAAAGTTTAAACGGGTGACCAAACTAAATTTTTTTTTGAACGGCAATTTTGGATCACTGACGGGGATATTACACCACCCACCCGATCATCTCCAATCCTCATCAGGAGAAAACTCACCACTCGTGAGAAAACCCCCTGGCCCAACTTGTAACCCCCATTTTTATTATTTTTGTTACAAGTGGGACTTGAACCCAAGACCTCCACTTAAGGGGTCATACACCTTTGCCACTAGGCTAACTAGTGGTGTGTGGTGACCAAACTAAATAAATGGGTTGATTAGATAATCTATAACTCGAGACTATATAAAGCAACTAAAAAAAGAGTTTAGATTCAATTATCTTTATTCAAAGTGGACTAAAATTATCTAAATGAAATGTTATTTATTTGGTAATTAGTTTATAACTAGACTAGTCACTAACCCGGGTAAATACCCGAGGCTGTGACTTTGTTTTTTGATTTGTTCACCATCATTCGTTGATTAAAACCTAAGCAATATGGATCTAGTTTTGTTGGTTTTTCTGTCACGAATCCAAAGCTATTTACGGATCAAATTTTTGTTGAGAAATAAAAGAGATATGATGAATTAAAGTTGTGTTATTTTAAAAATAAATATATATATGGATAGTTTTTATGTGAAAAGAATTTAATTTTCTATTGAATTATTTAATTTAAAAATCTCACAAATTGACACATAGGATTTATCCTATGTGGCACACTTTAAAAAATGACATTTGTACTTTAAAAACTTGTGTTTAATAGTAGTATAGATAGATTATTCTACTTGTGCTTTGCCTCGGATAACATAGGTACACAAAATAGTTGCAATGTAAAATGCAATGTAAAACATGGTGTCAACTTTTTGGGCATTCTAGAATCGAGGATGGGAGATTTTGATCTTTTTCGAATCAAACATTATGGGGTATTTTTCAATTTGACTTTGATTTCATTCCGTGAGTTGGTAATTTAGGTGGAATTATTTCTATTTGGAATCGTTTAGTCTTCAGATTGATAAGGGTAATTCACTTGGATCATGCTTTAATTTGATTGTGGAGGGCTCTTGGGTTGGGTTCTCTTTGCAATGTCTCTTGGTCAATGTGTATGCTCCGCATAATGAAATTATGAAAGTCGCTCTTTGGCAATCTCTTCTTGCCTTCGTTGATCTTAATCCGGGTATTTATATTTTATTTGGTGATTTTAATTCTGTTATAGTAGAGGCAGAAATGATTGGCTCTACTTTTTCTCGTGTAAATGCTTCTCATTTTAATTCTTTCGTTGATGATGGGGCGTTGATTGATATTCTCATGGGAGGTTTCCATTTTAATTACTCGTGTTGATGTGAACTGTTAGAATGCTAGCAAACTAGACCGGTTTTAGTTTCTTCTACGTTTCTTGATTCGGTTAAACACGTGGAGGTTATCACTTTGGAGAAAACAATTGTTGATCATAGACCAATCCTTTTACGACAATCGGTGGTGGACTTTGGGTCTGTTCCTTTTAAGTTCTATAACTCTTGGCTCAATATTCATGGCTTTGACCAGTTAGTGAATTCGAGCAGTGTGTCGAAATTTGTGAGCTTTAAAAATAAGCTGAAAAATCTTTAAGGTTCAAATCAAAGAATGGAATAAATGTAGGCCTTTTGTTGCTTCGCTTGATTCTATTAAAAAAGAGATTGTTGTTATTGACGTCATTGTGGATTTGGGTGGTGTTTCGAGTAGTTTGGGTGGTCAGTGAAGAGATCTAGTTAAAAAGCTTAAAGAATTGGAGAAACCTATTTTGGAGGACTTAGCTCAAAGGGCAAAAGTTAAATGGGGGTATATAGGGTGATGAGAACCTAAGGGGCCGTTTAGTTATGGAAAATGTTTTCTAGTTTTTCATTTCTAGTTTTCTAGAAAATGAAATGAGTTTTCTATCTTTAGAAAACACATGAAAATTTTTGAAAACGCGTTCAAATTTGAAAGATGGAATTTTCATTTTCAAGATTAGAAAACTAGAAAACATGTTCAAATCAACTGTTTTCTATTTGTTTTCTATCTCTACATTTTATTAGATTTCTGTCGACGATGCGGTGGAGCAGACGGCGACGGAGGTAATGAAGGAGAGGTCGAGCGGCTGTGCGTATAAACCCTAGAAAATGAACGCCCTTTTTCTTTTGTATATATTTGGAAAACGAAAAATAGAAAATAGAAAACAGAAAACAGAAAACAGAAAACTACAAAAAAAGTGTTTTCTATTTTTAGTTAAAATTTAGAAAACACTATTTTCTGTTTTCCTAAGAAACGTTTTCTAAAAAATACAATTTGAACGCGTTTTCTGTTTTCCTTGTTTTCTTAGAAAACAGAAATGGAAAACACCCATTGTTTTCCACAACTAAACGCGCCCTAAACTTTTTCACGGGGTTAATAGTTACAAGAGAGGGCAATTATCCATCAAAGTCCGCAAAGTTGATGGGGTTTGGCTTGATGATCCTAATGCGGTTAAAGAAGCTTTTGCGGGTTTTTTTGTTTCCAAGTTTTTAAAAGCAAATGAATTAAAGGTGGTTCATAGGAGTAATCGTTTTATAGGGATTTATGTTCTTTATCGTGATTCTGTAGGATTGATGCCCACTACTTTTGAAATCAAAGAAGCTGTTTGGTCTTGCGGGTTGGATAAAGCTCTGGGTCCGGATGGTTTCTCGTCTAGTTTTATTAAGCATTTTTTGGATATTCTTCGAGATGATATTGTAGGATTCGTGCATGAGTTCTTTCAGACATCTACCATTCTGGAGGGTGTAACTCATCGTTTATTACTCTTCTCCCCAAAGTTCATAGTCTGGTCTCGTTTAATGATTACCCCTCGATCAGTCTAGTTGGTGTCCAATACAAAATTATTTCTAAAATAATTGACATTCGCTTGGCGGGCATTATTGACAATGTGGTGAGTCTGGAACAGTCTGCTTTTGTGAAAGGGAGAATTATTTTAGATGGCCCTTGATGTTAAAAGAAATTATTGAGTGGTTTTCTACTAAAAAGAAGAAGTTGCTACTTTTCAAGATTGACTTCGCCAAAGCTTACGCTTCAGTTTCTTGGGAGTATTTAGACACTATGTCCAATTATCTCACTTATTTTATGCAGACGATGCTATCGTTTTAGGTCAATGGTCTAAGGAGAATTTGCGTACATTGTTGAGATTTTGAGGTGTTTTTGTTTGGCTTCGTATTTATCGATAAATTTGCACAAATCCTCGATTTTTGGTGTTGGGGTAGAGTGAGATAGCAATGGGTCGGGTTTGGGATGGGTTTGGTTAATCCCAACCCCATACCCGGTTGTAAAATTTTGTCCAATACTCAGCCCAAAACCCACCGTATCTATCAGGTAATTATCCGTCGAGTATCGGGTAAACCCGCGAGCTTCGTGTAAGCCTGTTGGGAATACCCAATGGGTATTTCCAACTCAAAACCCATTGGATAACTATTACTCAATCACACTTTTAGAAGTTAAGGAGGTGAGCGACACTACTGTGGATGTTTAAGTGTGTTCATGGGCGAAGGTTAGAAGGGCCGGAAGGGGGCGACCGCCCCCTCGGTTTTTTCGACCAGAAGTATCTTTTTTCGTAATTTTATGTACAAAAATTTATATGTATTGCGTAGCGCCCCCTCGGTAGCATTTTTGAGTCCCGTCCCCTGGGGATTTTTTTTTCAAGCTTCGCCATTGAGTGTGTTCGCTGGACCTATGAAAGCTCACATAAACTTCCAAAGGTGTACAAACCGATGACTTAAGTTGTTAAGGAATAGATATTTATGAGATATCGGTAAACTAAAATAAATATTTAATTTTGGTATGGAATATCGGAAAGTGGATCGGCCTTTTGAAGATATTTTATGGTATAGGAGATGATGATCACCCCGCGCTTTGCAGCGGATCATCCATTTTTGATGTGTCGTTGACAACAACTCATTCATGGGTAAAAAAAAGACGTAATTGTGTAAAATATTGGTTGCGAAAATAGGAAAGAATAGAAAAACTGTTCAAAACCATATTAGTAAAAGAAAAAAGTAGAAAATTTTAGGGGTAAAAATATAAATGTGTAGAACATTGGCGAACAAAAGAAAACTATTTAAAACCATATTAGTAAAAAAACCAAAGTAGGAAATTTCAGGGGTAAAAACAAAAATATGTAAAACATTGATGGCCATAGTAGGTAACAAAAAAACCTATTCAAAACCATATTAGTAAAAAAAACCAAAGTAAACAACTTCAGGGGTAAAAACCATAAATGTATAAAATATTGGTGGCCAAAGTAGGAAACAACAAAAATAAAGTAAAAAATTTCAGGGGCAAAAAATGTAAATGTGTAAAACATTGTTGGCAAAAGTAGGAAACGACCAAAAAAATAAAAATAAATACAAAGTTTGAAACTTAGGGGTAAAAACATAAAAGTATAGAACTTTCGTGGCTAAAATAAGAAACCGCAAAACTTAACTATTTAATACCAATCTAAATTGTTATATTTATAAATTGGTAAATTAAATATTAACGCCAAATATTTATAGATAAACATATATATATATATATATATATTATAAAATAAATCGACTATATAATCGGGTATACGGGTATGCTTATCGGGTAATCGAGACGTGTAAACAGGTATAAAATCAATTTCCATGGCCGTCCCATACCTGTGAAAATTTTCAAAATTTATCCCTTACCAGGCCCCATACCCGATTACCCGTCCCATAAGCCTCGGGTTTTGGGTATCCCCGTCTGGTTCAAGTTTCATTGCCATCCCTTGGGTAGACTCAAACGAAGTGAGATCTTGGGCTATTTCGAACTAGTGTAAATCGGAATTACTACATTTCACCTATTTGGGCATGTCGGTTGGTGCTAATATGGCTCGTGTTTATAGTTGGGATCCTATTGTCATTCAATTCAAGAAAAAGCTTAGTTTTTGGAAACGGAACCTCCTTTCGATTCGTGGTCGTGTCACTCTTGTTACTTTGATGTTGGGCTCGTTGGGTTCGTACTATTTTTTCTTATTTTGGCATCCTTCGAAGGTGAATAAATTACTAGAATCTATTCATTCGAAGTTTTATGGGGAATTGAAGATAGTGCTAACTGCTCTAAGTGGGTTAAATAGTCTCTCATGCTCGCGAATAAGGATCGCAGTGGTCTTGGTTTTGGTAGTTTATATGCCATGAACTTGGCTCTCCTTTACAAATGGAAGTGGAGGTTTTTTTTCCGTGTTTGACCGCGTTGTGGTTTGGCTTGAGGTTTATAGTTTTTTTTTTTTTATCAAATTCGTCTATCGAAACCTTCATTCGATTGATGTGCTGCACGTATCTCACCCCAAGAAGGATTTACTGGCTATTGTGTACATTTCTTGGTAGAGCATTTGGAGGTTTCGGAATTGCGGAAATTTTTCAGCCTAATAAACTTCCGAACGACGAGCTTTTTGACATTATTGTCTTATTTTCATATTCTTAGATTGTAAATAGGAATAGTAAAGTCAATAAGACTTGAGACGAGTGGATTCTTAATCCATTTCATTTCATTTCATTTGTTTTTTTTTTTTGCTATATTTTCTTGAGATAGTTTTGTGTTATAATATATGATGTCGTTCTAAAAGAAAAAAGAAAACGGAAGTACAAAAAGACTGCTTGACGTAACAGTTGGAAGTCAACCCCTCCAAGTAGCAAACTTAAAACCTAAAGGTTATGTATAACCTAATATAAATCAATGTCACAATAGTTAAATATAACACTACACAAGATTTGATACCTAAAACAATGGTGTGAAAAACGATTTAAAAAATTAAACATGACATGTCATGTGGCACTGTGGCAGACCCTATATTGTGCAGTACATATAGACCAATTGGATAACATTCCTATTTATTACGAATTCTATTTTGTATATATGGATAACTAGAGATAATCCGCGCGTTGCCGCGGATGTGTAAAGAAACGAAAAAATAGCTAAAGAAGTACATAGAGTCAGGATCTAAAGTCCAGAAGTTTAGTTTACAAAAAAACAGGAAGTCATAGTATAGCTATTTTACAAACAGTTATCTTACAGACAGGATTAGATGTGATTACTCATGGCGTTGTTTCTTCGCTCTTTCTGCTGAAGGTGATGCTGTGACATGTGAATTAAAGATCGGTTTTAGTGATATAACAAAGTATCGAAATAAGACAGGTGTTTGTAGAAATTTGAAAACATTGGTATCCCTATAACTATGCAGCTCGCAGATTTTCACACAATGGTATAAGCCTCACTAGATGTAACAAACCTATCCTTAGGCAACTGTAAGTTGGATCTTCCTATTTATAAGACTCTCATATAAAAATTTCGCTAAACTGTCCCTTTCTATTAGGATTTTACAACATACTATGTAATAGCTATCCGGTCTCACCTTATAACATGTTTGATTTACTTTTAATCTATTTTTGACCAAAAAAAATGAGTGAACTGCTAGTTGCTTTCAGGAACAGACTTTGTTCCTTTGTTTTGTATATGCTATACAAAAGTAAACTGTTGCATCTAATATCCTTATATATGTGGCAATGACACACAATATGATCAGAAGCTTCAACCATTGGTTCTAAACATTTGATAGGAACTTTAAAACCTGTAAGTCTGGTAAGTTACTATCTAAAAAAGGAAAATTGTTTAGGGAAGGGTAAAAAAAATAAAGGTAATACCTTGAAAAAGAGATTTTGCAACAACAGTGACAGGACGGTTTGTCTCAGTAACAGAACGGTTTGCTTCAGTTATTGCCTGGGGTGTCTGAGGGGTTACCGAAGCAGAGGTGGGGATGATGGGTTCGGCTCTTTCGATGATGAAAGTCGTGATACCTGCCTTTGTGTTTGGTTTCATCTTCAGGAAAAATGTGAAGTATACCTCCTTGGTCACAAGTAGAGCTTCGGGTAATATCATTGGATCAGCAGATGAAGAGGCTGCGACTAAATCAAAACATGACTGTCCTACAACTGACTGTACGACCTCATCGTAAAGTATCGCGGTTGCACTTGCAGTTTTATCATCTATGATTGTGGTAGGCAGAAACCTGTACACATATGGGTATAGGTACACAGTTAGAATAGATATGCTAAAAGAAACTGAGACACCTATTTCACAACAACTAAAGGTTAAATAAAAAAAAGGATTCGTGAGATAAGCGTGAACAACATGAACAAAATTTTAATTTTCTTTTATGAGGCATTCTGTATCTATATGATATACTCATCCATACACCTGCAGATTCTAACAGGAGTAGTGTAAAGAAGATGCAAAGTTTATAATACTATGAACATCAAAAGTTATTATACAAAGACGTGTAGATTGGTCTGTGAAAGATTCAACAACTTTCAGTTGTGGAAAAGAGTATTTACAAAGACTAAACTAACCTCATGACCATCAGTAATGGTATGATGCCTCAAAACACTGTTTTAGTTATTGTTGCTTTCCTCAATAGTTGCTACAAACTGATGTTAAATGTCATAAATATTAACAAATTTTAATTGCCTTAAAACTGTCAAATTGGAAATCAGATAACCATTAAAAAAATTTCTTTTTTTTGTGTGTCAAGAAAATTAATACAAAATCTTTCATCCGCATTATGAGTAAAAAAGAATTTATGTATATTGAAAAGTAAGCCTAGATAACATTAAAAAATTTAAAACATGTGGTTTGATAATATCTGTTTATCTCTGTTATATGCAGGTATTGTAAGTAGATGCACGCACCAGAAAAGCAGGCTACTGAGTGCTGTAAGTTATAGGTAAAAAAGACTTATAAGGATAGAAACCTTTGTTCCGTAATGATGTAGAAAATAAAGATCGCCATCAGTATTCTAATTTATGACCCCTCAAGTTTATGCAAATCGATATGAAAGAATACGCCTACACAAACAGGAGATAAGGGAGGCAGAGAATATGATTATGAACAACAGTTGCGAATAAAGGTCGATATATGTAAGACCATTAACTGTTTGAGAGGTTTTAACGTAGATAAGAAACGCGATAATAGCGTGGATTTGTATCATGTATAATCATACAAAAGTGATAAGTGATATAAAATCTGTTTGCATTGACCTTATATATGTGATGGTGAAGTAAAAATTCTTATTGTTGCCTATCAATACGTAATAGAATCATGAGATATGATTGACAGTCTACATCAAAAAAAAAGTGTATAGTTTTTTAACTTACATGTAACGACAGCTGTTGGCAAGTTCGTGACCCACGCAGAAGTATTTATCATTGGCAGGAGAGACCTTTTCCTGGCAGGAAACTATGTTGCAATATCTTTTAAACCATGGAATATAAGCAGTGATTTCAAATCTAGAGGTTAATCGTACTCTGGCAACTTTACATAAAGCAGAGTTCTACTACTCGTTCCTTAACAAATCCTTAGCTACCAAATAACTTAATTTAACCAACTATAATTTACTCATTTCCATCAGCTGCTAATAACTCCTTAACAAAACTTTGGCTGCACTCATATAACACAGACTCGTTAAAAGAACTTGTTCTAATCCACCATTCCCTATACATATACATAACCAACCTGCATTTCTTTATGCACTTGCAGCCCTATACATCCAAAACTGTTTTGAATCAGTCGATACAAATTTATTACTTTCCCAACTTTTACCAACAGAACAACCCAAACCTGTTTAATAATCGAACATTAAAAAAATAATAATAAGTAAATAAATAAAAAACTTCAAGTCAAATTAAATTACCACATAGGCTTATTTCGGATCTAATTGTATCACCCTTGAATAATGCTTATTAAGGACCATTAATATTTACTTGACCAAATAATGCTCTATCTATACAAAGATGTAAACTCATCTTATTAAATCTCTTGTAAGTTCTACCAATAAACAACCACCATACTTTAACTGCTCAAACTAAATAGTGAAGCTTCAAACTTAAAACACATAAAAAAAATAAAACCAAAAGGGTGATCTAGAACAAAAAAGAAAGGATAAAATAGAAAAGCCATACAAAAACCGAAAGACTTAGATTAAGCAAGATGTGGCAAGGATTGGAGGAAACAGAACGGATAGGGCGATAAAATAGATTAACAAAACTGAAGGAGGAAGAGCTCACAAAATACATCCGGTAAAGAAGATCGGGTAAGGTTTGACGAAAAGCTTGACTAAGGATGCTCTTATCTTAACCTCTATGGTACATCCGCTTCAAACATAGTATTTCAGCCCGACTCCTTTCAGCTGCAACTAAATGATCTAGAAACAAATCACAACATTACAACATTACATAGCATATCAAATTAATAGCTAATATGATTTCAACATGAAAAATAGGAGTTCAAACATATTATTTTAGGTTAGAAAAGGCATAAAATAGATCATCGAACCTTAACACAAATTTTATGTCACTTAGAATCACATAATCTTTTAACTACAATTTAAATATTAATAGAATCAAATTAGCTTAGATATGTATGAATATATTAAATCACCCATACATGTAATTAACTTTAATATTCATACAACACATTCGATAGCTTTAGTTACTTTTAAGAGTGGATGAATATGGTAACCTCAGGTACTGAAAACAAAAGTAAATAAAGGAGGCCACCTATCTATCTAACATGGAAAATATGACATACAAAACACATGGAAAAAAAACCAACAAACATACCTCAACACCACACTAATTATACCGACTTCACTGAACCTGTATCTTTATTTTGCAAGTTAAAAACAACACAAAGTTACAAATCAAAGCCACCACTTAAAGTCACAAAAAATATAAACCCCAAAAATCCATCACATTGACAAATCGTCCTAACCAAACAACCAATCCATTCATTTAACAACATCTCCATCTAAACTGAAAGCGGATGCAAAATAATAGCCACAACACATATGACACGTAGCTAAAGCTAATTAGCTAAATAAACCTAAGTTAAAGATTAAAGCTTTCAATAACAGTGAGAAAGATCGAAAATGATAACATCGGATCCAAAGTCAAACGGAGTAAAAATGCCGAATTATTTTTTGCTTTATATGTGTTTGTGTTCCGAACTTGATATTTAAAAAATCCTATTTTTTACTATTAGTAGAACCTGAATCATGTAAAAACCAAAAAAAAAAAAAAACACTGACCACAACCTTCATCAGTGACATATAAGTCCAAACACGAAGCAAGTACATGATACTAATCTAAAATGAAACTCTATATATCTAACCATTATTTCTATTTAACGATGCATATAGAAATAAAAAATAAGTGGCAAGAATAACCCTAAAAACAATCTGGACACACGGGTAGAGGAGCAGAAAAGCAAGACACATTGGCAAACAAAAATTGATTGTAGAAGGAACACATAAAATTACAGCAAGTTGAGTTGAGGGTTTCATTAATACCTGTAGACCTGATGCTATGGTCATCCTTCACTGACTTTTAAGCGAACATGGTTGATTCCTAGAATTCTTTCACCACAGAAATAGTTGATTCCTGCTTGTTAACAAACAAAGATGATTAGACAAAAACCAAAACACTTCCAAAACATGCATGAAGCTCAAGTGAACACCCAGGTGCTAAGCAATGAAACATAACAATTAGCTAAGAATTAGAAAAGAAATAAATTGAAATGAATAGAGGATATGTTGCCCGTTGATCTGGCTTTGAGTATATCAGACTGAAAAACCAATAAAAGAAGTGGATCATATAAAAATCTACTTATGATTTTCCTTTTTCTAACTTACCTGTAAATTGTCTAGATTTGTTTGTATCGTACCTGTAGTGCAGAAATTGCTTAGTATGCTTTTTGCACCTGAAATTGTTGTTTGCAGGTTGTAATGTTCTCTTGCAGCCTGTACGGTATACATCAAACACCCAAATACATTTAAGAAGGGCCTTTATAAAGACCTAAAATCCATGGCTAAGATATTTGGTGGTTTTATACCCCATATGATATTATTAAACACGCATATTCTCTTGCCACATCATGAATTCATGATCTATATATTGGATGTTGATGAAATTGCTTACTTATAACTATCACTACATTGGAGCAAAACTATATGAACATTTTCAAAATATGCATCTCGGATAATTGATTTTGATAAACTAAAAGAAGAGGTTAAATCAAAAGCCATTGGACTGAAAGAACAAAACAATGTATTTTGGATTTTAACAAAACTGTTTTCTTATAGATCAAATGAAAAAACACAGGCACTCATCAAAAAAAATCCCTTCTATAACTAATTTTGATAAACTGAAATAGAAGATTAAATAAGAAACCTTTGAAAATACCTGATTCAAAGGCAATGAAACTGCATGAGCTCACAAAAAAGACCTACAAAAACATGTAAAAATTAGCAAACCCAAAAGTTCCCTAAGCAACTGTGGTCTCCGATAGTATATAAACAAAGTTTATCATGAAACAAACGACCAATAATGCCTCCACTCTATAACTGACAATTTTATCAACCAAAAACAACATAAAACAAACTAAAAATAATGTGTATACTCTGCAACTCACAAACATCTTAAAACAAACATCAAGTCACACCTAACAGCCATCGGCAAATAAGGAACTGTCACTTGCAAAGTTGCAATCCTAAACAAAAATACGATCCAGCAAGAACAACCAGGCTAATACACATAACAAAACTAATGAGCAAAGAGCAGCAGCACTAATGATTCTGCAACATCCGCATCCTAATACACATAACAAAACCCAAACCCTAGCTAGAGAAACATCACAAAATTCGTTTCAAGGAGAGTAGGCATACAGGAAAGGTACCTTGAATCAAATTGCTGTTACACCTCCGACATCATCTACTAAAGATAAACAGGTGGATGGATTTAATAAAACAAAGTAAACAACATCTGTAATCCATGAGAACCAAGTTCAACAACGAAGAAAAGCATGAAATTGAATCAATTAGCAAATTTCATGAGAGAATCCTATCACGAAAATCTTTCTCATGCTTTTTTTTTAATCAGGCAACCGAAATATTAGAACACATAAAGAAATCTGGGGACATACCTGAAAGCAAGATCCTGGTAACTGTAAACGACGACACCGAAGGAAAAAAGAAGATTGATCAAACGCCAGTACCTATATATGAATGAGCGAATGATTAAAGGATGCGAATACGTAAAGCCCTAATTCACCGAGAATCTATTTAATCTTACAATCCAAAAACTGACATAATGACATAGATGATAAAATCTAACCGATGAACTAAAGAAAGAGGCGTCGTAGATGTTCGATCGAGAAATCGTACCTGCAAGTCGGAAGAAGAGAAGAAGAAGGTGTAAAACCTAGGGCGTGGCTCAAATATCAGTTAAAAGAAAGGAAAGAGAAACACGTGTATCACCCCATACATGTGTCTCGTAAGGAAAAGAATAAGAAGCCACGAAGGGCTCTAAAAAATCAATCATGGAACAAAGACTCGAACTCAGGTGGCTATCAAAAAATATATGAATGCTGGACCAGTTGGGATAACCGAAAAGAGTGTTATTATTTCAAACAATATATATATAAGATAAACATATGTAGGTAAAAAATATGGCACAAAACCATAGGCAATGTTTGTCAATGTATATATATACAATCTATAATATATAATACAAAAAGTTTGTCATATTTTAGTTAGTAAAAAAAAGGACACTTGTCACCGTCATAAAATTTTGGATTAAGCCAAAATTTTAATATTTAATTATTTAAATACTAATTTCCATATTAGAGTTTATTTAGTTTAAACTTTTAATAAGTAATTATTCAAATACAATTTTTTATATTAAGGTTAGTGATTATCAAAATACTAAATTTTAATATTAAGGTTAATATTTTATTCAAAATAATATTTTTATTACATATATATATTATATTTTATTAAAATAATATATTTTATTGCATATACTTTAATACTTTAATATAATGCTTATAATAATTTATTCATAATAATAATTTAATTAAATATTATACATGTCACACCCCAACCGACGGCGGAATATGTCAGGGCATGATGATTGTCCAGATTCTCATGACAACTAATTAAAGTTGAAATATATTTAACATGCCTGTTTATTTCATTTATTGGAATATTTTACAAACATGACACAGACAAAACATAACAACATAGGTACTGTAATTAAACATTATCTAACTAGGTCCAACATCCTATAGTGATCACACACTGGCTCAAACACGATTACCTGCAACATGTATAAGATAAAGTGTCAACTACAAGAGTAGTTGGTGAGTAAATATAGGTTTAATAAATATTATCAGTATAAAGCATGCGATCTATGTGTTAGATGAATGTTCATAGAATATGATAAACAAGTATTGTAATAGTGTAAACAACCGCGTATCAAACCCTTAACAATTAGGCTTCCAATCACTTGACGCCTCAAGGCAGGCCATGTGGGTTGTCAAACCAATAGATCTATTATTGTTACCTCGGCTCGGTATGTTAATTAGTACGCATGCTAGTGTAATAGAATATAACAACAGCAATGACCCAAATAAGTTTAACACATCAAGAACACACATAACGAACATAGGATTCACATTTTGTTTTAGAGAAGTAAATATAGAGTTTGGAATTTGAGATAGAGATAAATGTTACACCCCAAAGTATTAAAAGAGAAGGGGCTATAAATACTCACATGATAGGTATATAGGATTTGAGAGATGGTGCCGAAATTATGTACGTGACTTGGAGGTTATCCTACCGAATCAAGTAAGGTATTTTTAATACTTTGTCATTTATCACTTTTGAACTCATAAATACTTATTATATATATAATTAGGATTTAATGCCAAAGATCAAGTTTCGATACTTTCCAGTTTATTTATTATTAAATAAATATATTCAAATCCCTAATTTTGGTAAAATAATTAAATAATTACCAAAACTTACGAGATTTTGGAGTAAACTTAGGGTTTTATTCATAATATTATATTATGATATTCTTGAAAATATAAAACTTTAATTCAATGTCATTTTATAAGTTTTAACAAAATAATGACTCGAAAACCTTAATTTAAGCATAAATTAAAGTGTCAATTACAAGAGTAGTTGGTGAGTAAACATAGGTTTAATAAATAATATCAGTATAAAGCATGCGAACTATGTGTTAGATGAATGTTCATAGAATATGATAAACAAGTATTGTAATAGTGTTTGAGCCAGTATGTGATCACTATAGCATGCTGGACCTAGTTAAATAATGTTTAATTACAGTACCTATGTTGTTATGTTTTTTATAGTTTCCTGTTTGTAAAATTTCCAATAAATAAAATAAAAAGGCATGTTAAATAAATTTCAACTTTAATTAGTTGTCATGAGCATCTGGACAATCATCATGCCCCAACATATTCCGCCGTCGGTTGGGGTGTGACAGATCTATCATACCCCAATCGACGACGGAATATGTCGGGGCGCAATGATTGTCCAGATGCACATGACAACTAAATTAAGTTGTAATACTTAAACATGCCTTTTTCATTAATCAATTAAAGATATTTTAAAATAAAGTTAAACATGTCAAATACATATCAAACCGATTTAAAGTCTTTATTCTAGGTCCAACAATCCTAATGTGATCACAACATAACTCATGTATAGGTTCCTGCAACATGTATAAGATAAAGTGTCAACTACAAAACTAGTTGGTGAGTAAACACACGTTTAAATAATATAGGTATAATTAATAACAACGATATATGTGTAACCAGATATTCATATAAATAGTCAAACAAGTAATGAGTTAGAGCCAATAAGTGAACGCATCAAACTTTAGACAACTAGGCTTCCAATCACTTGACGCCTCCAGGCAGGCCAAGTGGGTTGTCAAACCAATAGATCTATTACTGTAACCCCGGCTCGGTGTGTTAATGAGTACACTTCGAGTTCGAGATATGGAGTTAAAGTACAACCAATCACAATAATCCACACAAATTTAACATACATAGAACGTATCCAATCAACATATAATCGCGTTTGCGTTTTAGATAAATGATTTTGAATAGAGATACATGTTACACCCCAAAACGTTTAAAGGTAATGCAGGTATGATTTCTGACAAGTCGGATTATCATTCTAATGAATCACCATTAGAAATGATAATACGAATTGAATAGTCATAACCAACAGTATTAAAGGAGGGGGTTTAGTGAATACTCACCTGATAAGTAGATCGGAAACGAGAAATAGAACCAATCGCTAGAGAAAATAATCTAGAGAATGATAATGATTATAGTTCTAAAGGATACGAGGAACTTAAGGAGTGTTAGGTCTTATTTGATTTAAAGACCATTTTACCCTTTATTGGGAAATTAGGGTTTAGTGATAATATGAAAACGTGCATTCCTATAAGTAAACGCTCACCCCGGGATCGCCCAGTGAGGTATGCCAGGTCCCAGTTGGGATTTACGCGACACCCTCGCTTTGCCAGAAACCCCAGTGTACAGGCGCTTACTCTTTCGGTCCGCACGAACTTCTAAATAATATTTATTTCAACCTTAATTTCACTTGTTTATCCACTTTTTGCAAAATAATTTCCCGAAAACCGTAATTTTGGCATAAATATTAAATAAATAGCAAAACTCATTAGATTTTGGAATAACTTAGGGTTTTATTCATAATAATATATTATAATATTCAAAAAAATATGGAACCTTAATTCAACATCATTTATCCAATTTTGACAGAATAACGACGTGAAAACCCTAATTTTGACCAATTTTAGATAAAATATCAAATCTTCTCAAAACTTGAAATTAACTTAGGGCTTTCTTAATATACATTATTTTAAGATTACCTTCAAAAATTCAGACCCTAATTCCAACCCGACCACCCAATATTAGCAAAACAAGCTCAAGAACCCTAGTTTTTTATGCATTTTTAAAAATAATACATAGAGATCGAATTTGCAAAAACAGAGATAGGTTATTTTAGATCATACCGAGGGTAGCTTAACTGTAGAAATTCAGCTTCAAACTTCAAATGAGCAGATCAACTTTGGATGAGCAAGTTTCAAACGAGATTAAGGGTTTTTGGGGTTGTAATTCGCGAAATTGGCGAGTTTGGATGGAGATCTGACCGTGTTTTTTTTATAGTGTTTAGGGAAGCATATGATTCCTCTAGGTGTTCTAGGTGACTAAGCTTTGATTTTTATACGTTAGGAGGGTCAATTTGGTCAAAACATGGTCACCAAGTTGCAAAAATCGCACCTGGCTGAAATCTGGTATGAAATTGGGCAGAGGTCGCGATGGTGGGAGGCCCATGCTCGACGACCCACCAAGCAGTTTGCCATTTTGGCAGTTTTGGTCCCTAGGCCTTATAATTACAATTTAAGCCCCTGAACTTCTACGGAACTGTTATTTTATGCACCAAAACATTATAAAACATGTTTGTAAAAGTTTAAAAGATTCGGGACATGCTCGACGATATATGGATACGTGCGTTTTATAACTTTCAATAATTTGCACTTTTAGTCCCTCAACTTTTGTTTTATGTGTTTCACCTTTGTATCCTTCGATGTAATCAATGTTTTAAGTTTAACATGATATTAAAATACTTTCTTAAGATTTATAGGACTCGGGATACGTTTAACGAGGTTTAAAATATATAATATATATATATTTATTTATATATCATTTGTTAAAAATTATGAAAAATCATCAAAGTTCACTAAAATTCATCATAATTCATTGTATTAATTTGTGATATGAAATTCTTTAAATAAAATGTAATGGAATAATAAAATGAGAATTTTTGGAATGTACGAACTCCCGGCTAATACCGAAATCGCACGAAAATTCGTATTTTTGCTATTTTTGTTTTAAATTGCGAACTTTTACGAAACTTCACATATATTCACTTGTGTGTATGACTAGTATTATCCACAGGTATTATACATGTTTAAAATACTAAAGTTTTTCGGTTTTGCATGAATAACAGAAACAATTGAGTTATGGATTCGATTTATGATAAATTGAAACATCGAATGTCACGAATATTGTGATTAAAGGATTAAATCATGAAATACATGAAATAACAATATAAAATGTGAAATGATCCGTTATTGATTATCAATCAAGATAGGAAACGCGTCGGGTATTTATAAATGGATTAACCGAAGTGTTACAGTCTCCCATACTTTAGGAAATTTCGTCCCAAAATTAAATTCGAGAAGACTGTCTGAACAGATGAGGGGGATTTTGTCTTCATTTGGTCTTCACGTTCCTAGGTAAATTCTGGTCCACGTTTAGATTCCCAACCGACTTTGACAATGGGTATGCGACTACGTTTGAGTTGCTTAACTTCGCGATCCATGATTTCTACGGGTTTCTCAACGAATTGCATGGATTCGTCAATGTGAAGGTCTTCTAGAGGAACATGGAGACTTTCATCAGCTAGACACTTGTGGAGATTTGACACATGAAATGTGGGATGAACATTGGCTAACTCTGGAGGTAGTTCGAGTCGATAGGCTACTTTACCGACTTTTTCGAGAATTTTGAATGGACCTACATAACGAGGTGCTAGTTTCCATTTCTTACCAAATCGAACGATACCTTTCCAAAGAGATACCTTTAGAAGGACTAAATCGCCGGCTTTGAATTCAAGGGGCTTTCGTCGTTTATCAGCATAGCTTTTCTGACGACTTCTAGCAGCGAGTAAATGATCACGAACTTGAGAAATTTTGTCAGTCGTTTCTTATATTAGTTCGGGACCGGTGATTTGGGTTTCACCAATCTCGCTCCAACATACAGGTGACCGACATTTTCTACCATAGAGTGGTTCAAATGGTGTCATACCGATGCTCGAGTGATTACTATTGTTATATGAAAACTCGGCCAACGGTAAATGGGAATCCCAATTTTCACCAAAATAAATGACACAAGTGCGAAGCATATCCTCTAGAGTTTGGATTGTGCGTTCAGTTTGACCATCTGTTTGTGGATGATATGCACTGCTGAGATCCAAACGAGTTCCCAAGGTAGATTGAAGAGATTGCAAAAACTGAGAGATAAAACGACCGTCTCGATCAGATATGATGCTCAAAGGAGTACCATGACGACAAACGATTTGTTTGACGTAAATACGAGCTAATTTCTCGACTCCACCGTTTTCACAAATATGGAGAAAGTGAGCAGATTTGGTTAAACGATCGACAATGACCCAGATGCTATCATGACCACTAGAAGTACTATAAGTACACGGGAGTTTGGGACGAGTGGATTTTTAATTCTTTTCATTTTATGTAATTTGTTTTTTTCCCTATCTTTTCTTGAGATAGTTTTGTGTTATAATATATGATGTCGTTCTAAAAGAAAAAAGAAAACGGAAGTACAAAAAGACTGCTTGACGTATATATAATGGTGTAAAAAAACGATTTATAAAAATTAATCATGACTACTCATGTGGCACTGCGGCAAACCATATATTGTGCGGCACATATAGACCAATTGGATAACACTCCTATTTGTTACGAATTCTATTTTGTATATACAGATAATAAGATTTATATTTGTCAAAATTTAAATTAATCCTCAAATCAACTCAATGTCACATGGATTGGGCCTGGTCAAAGTATTATACGTTTATTGGGCGGGCTAGCCCATATATACAAAAATTACAAGGGTTATTGGATTTTAATAATATGAATTAAGCTCTATTGGCGGATAATAATACGAATTCAGGAATTTCCTTACAATAATACGAATTCGTCACTTAGGTGTAAAAAATGATACACCGTTAGTTTTTCACTAACGGTGTTAATTTTTGCTGACTGGACTGATGACGTGTCATGCCATGTGGCATGTTTAACCAATTTTTTAAAGGGTTATTGGATTTTAATAATATGAATTAAGCTCTATTGGCGGATAATAATACGAATTCAGGAATTTCTCTACAATAATACGAATTCGTCACTTAGGTGTCAAAAATGATACACCGTTAGTTTTTCACTAACGGTGTTAAGTTTTGCTGACGTGGACTGATGACGTGGCATGTTTAACTAGGTTTTTAAAATGAGGGACTATTTCTGTAATACCTTCAAAAATGTGGGGTTAATATAAAAAAAGAATAAAAAACCTAAAAATCTAATCATCGTCTTCCTCATCCTTGCCACCAATCTAGAGTCCTCTGGCCACCACCGACAAACAGGTTATGGTGGTGGCCAGAGGACGAGTTTGTCGGAGCCGGAGAATGGGGCGGTGGTGGCGGATTCCAGTGGTCACCGACAAACAGGTTATGGTGGTGCCGGCGAACAGGTTATGGTGGTGGCAAGGATGAGGAAGACGATGATTAGATTTTTAGGTTTTTTTTCTTTTTTTTATATTAACCCCACATTTTTGAAGGTATTACAGAAATAGTCCTTCATTTTAAAAACCTAGTTAAACATGCCACGTCATCAGTCCACGTCAGCAAAACTTAACACCGTTAGTGAAAAACTAACGGTGTATCATTTTTGACACCTAAGTGACGAATTCGTATTATTGTAGAGAAATTCCTGAATTCGTATTATTATCCGCCAATAGAGCTTAATTCATATTATTAAAATCCAATAACCCTTTAAAAATTGGTTAAACATGCCACGTGGCATGACACGTCATCAGTCCAGTCAGCAAAAATTAACACCGTTAGTAAAAAACTAACGGTGTATCATTTTTTACACTTAAGTGACGAATTCGTATTATTGTAAGGAAATTCCTGAATTCGTATTATTATCCGCCAATAGAGCTTAATTCATATTATTAAAATCCAATAACCCAAATTACAAACTAAAATTGAAAATAAGTTATCACGATCTTGAGCATTCACAATTCACAGCTCATTCGTTATAATGGTTGTGAGGGTAAACCTTAATATTTAAGGTGTACTTGTGAGTAGAGGAGAGAGAAATATTTATGAAAAAATTGGTAATTCCTATATTTGAGGAAAAATCTGGTGAATCTTTAAAATTTAAGGTTTGAAGAGAGAAAAAAAGATAATGATAAATGTATAAAAATATTATTTAATTGTGGTTGTGAGTGGAAGAGAGAAAAAAGATAATGATAAATATAAAAACTTTTTTTGAATGATCATCATTTAATAAATATGCAGGCCCAACCAAGCAAAGCGCTAGGCAGACACGGAAAATAAAAGTACAATGGATAGAGCAACACTTTGGACCTCCCAACTATCATAATCCTTTCACCTTTGCTCCAAGCTTGTGTCTTATATAATAAATAAAAAAAATTGAACCTATTGCGACGACATGTCATCACTATAGGTGAACACTTATTTTAAATAAATAAATAATTAAAATCCGCAGTGACAGCTTGTTGTCGTTATAATTTAATTAATTTATTTTTTCGTAAAACCTTTTACCCCGAACCTATTGCAAGGACAAGTCGTCGTTGTAGGTGGACATTTAGCGACGACAGATATAGAGACAATACATAAACACTATAGCGTACTCAAACATTTGCTGAGGAGACTTTTGGCAACGACTTTTCATCACGAAAGCCATGAAAGGCCTATGGCGATGACATGTTGTTACTATAGACCACCCAGTTCTCATCCCCGTTTCTCATAGTGAGTATTTATGATCTACATTTAGTTTAAACTGATTAGTATAGCGATATGCAAAAATAACATGCCCACTTGTAAAAGATACCAATTCTCATCTTATAAGAAGTGGTTAAGAAATTAAGTGTAATCGCCTAATTAACAAATCAACGAAACCGTTCAATGTGAACTTGAGATATTATTTATAACGCTATTTTAATACACATAAATTTATTTCTACATTAATAGGTATTTAGATTTCTATGTAACGCCAAACCTCAAAACATTAACTATCATTAAATCCAACAATTGTATAACCTACAACCATTTTCCCTTTAAATAGGAAACCAAGTTTCAAAAGCCCATAACATCATAATACCTTTAATCTATAAACTATTCTAGAGTCCATTCAATTGATACCACTCGATCAAAACATGGAGAGATCAAAGATAAACATGCTTGTGGTCATGACCATGGTGGTTGCATCCATGGAGTTCCATGGCTACTTTGCAAAAGAGCTTATTGTCGGTGATGGATTTGGGTGGAGTTTGCCGTCAAGTGAAAACTTCTACCATTGGTGGGCAGCACACCAAACCCTCAAAGCTGGTGATGTGCTCGTCTTTAACTTTATCGAAGAAGCTCATAACGTTGCAGTAGTGTCGAGGGTCGATTACGTTAAATGTAATGGCTCTAGACCTATGTCATTACACACCACAAGCCCTGCTAGAATTACCATTGACCCTAATGTGGATCAGTTCTTCATATCTACCGTAGGAATGGATTGCTATAAGTTTATGAAGTTAGAACTCTAGGTTTCATCACAACAAACAACTCTTCTCATATGTTACCTCGTTGCCTTTTTTATTATTAATATGAATAGAAATAAATGATAAAAAAGAAAATAATACTTTGGTGGTTTGTATCTTGTTTGATGTTTATATCATATAATCGGTTAATTTGTTGGACATTTTCATGGTAAATTGTTGACTTCCCTTATCAATGTCAAATGATGAGAGGTTCTCTCAGACATATAATCACTGCAAAGTTGAAATATTTCATTAGTATACTCGAACTTTTCAATCGGATAAAACAGAGATATTATAATGAATATGGATTCTTTTATGAAAATTCTATAAGCAAAAATTAGACCAGCGTGTTTTTTATAAAACGGTTGAATCGTTGTAACAATTCAGATGATAGTTAACAGATGACGGTTACAACTATCAGAGTCACCATGGAATTGCTCTTTGGAAGGGACCATATATGCTACTTCCGAAGTATAGACTTACTTCTTCTGAGGCTGAGGCTAAAATTCTTTTAAAGATAATTAATATGCTTCTTAAACCAAAAGAAGCGTAGAACATTTGGAGCCCAATTCTTTTTACTTTTAAAATTCCAAACTTGTTTCTCTACTCGTGGAGGAATTTCGTCTACAATATCGAGTGTATTGAAAGAAGATCTGATTTGACAAGGGTTTTTTATCATGATAATTTTTTCTTTGAAGATAGTTGTAAATGTTTCTCTAATGGTGTGTATTTATAGGGTTAAAGAAAAATGAGAAAAATTAGTTATAAAAAAATATTAAGTCAAAATGGATGATTATATTTGAATGTCTTTTTCCTTTTAAAATAAAATTACAACAATTAAAATTAAAATATAATAATAAAGGAAAATATATACAAACTCTATTTAAATAAAACTATATAATTATATTTTAAAAATATATAATCCAAAAAATTTTAAATAAAAAATAGGATTTGAATTTGAAAAAAAAATCAAAAATATTTTGTTTGAAGGCCGGACGACCGTCGAGCCGGTCGTTAACGACTGTGTCGGCGAGAACGGTCAGACGACCCTAAAAAATACGATTTTTCAATTAAAAAAAGGATACGACGGTCGTCGGTGACCGTTGTAGAAGGAATGTCAGTACGGTCTGTTGGGTTTTACAGTGGGTATCCGGGTTGCCCGTTTTAATTTTTACCGAATAAATTAATAGGTCAATTAATCAGATTAATTGCGCAGCAGAAATATAAGTTTTACAACGCGAATTAGTAAAAACCATAGACAGGATCTGATCACCGTGTACGCGTAAATACAGAAAAATTAAATCGAACAATCTAAACAATTCAGATATACCTTGGCGGAGTCCGAACAACCGTTCGAGACACCGGGGTTCGACGAACTGGCGCTAGGGCAAACGGTAACGCCCGACTCGATTCTGCGAGTCAAATCTTCAACCGACTTTGAAGATGGCATCTCGGGCACCACAGGCGCGTTCATCTCATGAACGGGCGGTGGTGGCGGTAACGAAACCATGGAATGGATCATGGCATTCCAGTCGAACGGTTCCGTCGTGCATGGTGACGAAACCGATGCAATATCGATTTCGTTCGACACGCGTGGAAGCGACGAACGTAGTGGCGTGACGGCGGCGACATACAATGGCGCCGGCCACTTAGGGTTTTCACCCGGTTCGACGGTCGCGGCACGAGACGGTTCAAACAACGGTCTCGGTGGCGCGGGTAAAGCGAGAACCACCTCTCGGTGGTCCTCGCCAAAGATGTCGGCGGCTACGGCGGCACGGGCCGCGGCGGCGGCGGCTCTAGCGGCGGCGGCGGTGGTCTCGAGCTCCAAGGCGGCGGCGATCAAACGTGGGTCACGTTTCACCATCGTATGCGTCGGAAAAGGCGACGGAGGGAGGTGGTGGTGGTGCGCCGGAAACGAGAGAGAGGGGGAGGGGGGTCGCGACGGCTAGGAGACAAGGGAGGAGGAGGAGTCGCGATTAGGTCACTTTCTAATCCCTCCTCCCTCCCTTTTATAGATTCTCCTTGACTTCTTGGGCAAGCAAGGCCCATCTCGCGATTAAAGCCCCTAAGCCCAATGATTAACTAGTCCGTTAACCGGTAACGACTAGATAATCATTCGCCGACAATTCTCGTAAACGTTTTATGATTTATTGTTTCGTTACGTTAAAATAAATAACTATTATTTATTTAAACCGTTCGTTTTTAATTAATTAACACTTAATTAATTATTAGTTCGTTGACACCGGAGTAACTCTTCCGGGTCGAAACCGGGTCGGTTACGCTAAGGGTCAGGTCAGGACATCTAATATCCAACAATCTCCCACTTGGACTGATCGCGACACTTTAGCGTTGTAGTCAGAGGCACTCTTGCTATGCATGGCTACACCAACCAGTCTCGACACTTTAAGTCGACAGCCAAAGTACATCTGATTGTAAAGCAAGCAGATAGAGGACTTATGGTAACCGTTGTCATATGTTCCTTTCCGTTCTAGACATAGATGAATAATGAGACATGGACTCTCATGTATTTGATTCATCGATTACATTCTCGTTATCCGATTCGAAGTGTACCAATCAAACACACAGTAAGTTTGGGTGAGGCCTCACACTTCACACTTGGAATCAACGAGGGCGCCTTTATGTCTATCTATTGCCGAAGCAATAGTACGAAATCCCATCTTGAGGCATACAACTCCCACTGAACCTTAGATCCATTCCCAAAAGTAGCCCTATTGATGGCAGTTACGCGACATCGAGAAACTACAATCAAAGAACAGTCTGCAGTAAACGAGAGTTCCAGTATACGTCTCAGGTCTAAGGAAACATTAGAGCATACCAATAATCAAGCAATCAAAACTTCCATGATTGAATTGCTTGATGCGAGTTACGTCCAACGTTATTCTCTAATGAGGTCTGTGACTTTGAACGTTAAACCCCTTTAAGGTTCAAAATCAGAATAGTCTTAATTTAGAGCCGTTCCCACGTCTCTAACCGACTACAGACATTTAGAACAATATCAACAATTGTTCAGGTATGATTAAACGTATTAACATCGAACACAGTTATGAAATTCCATATTGCATTTACCGATGGAATATGAATAGTATAGATAACTGTTATATGTTCGTACACCCAAATACTAAATCAAAACATGTCTTTAGCTAATCTAAGCCCTATCGCTTCTCTGTGACGATCATGAGTCTCGTAAGTCATGGGCTTTGTAAAGGGATCAGCTAAGTTTTGATCTGTGTCTACTTTGCATATCTTTATTTCATTTCTTTCAACTAATTCTCTTATGTAGTGAAATTTCCTCAGGACGTGCTTGGCCTTCTTATGAGACCTTGGCTCTTTGGCTTGAGCAATAGCGCCTGTGTTATCGCACATCATCTCGATGGGTTGCTTAACGCTTGGAACCACATCGAGATCTGTGATGAACTTCTTCATCCATACTGCTTCTTTGGCAGCTTCTGAGGCGGCTATGTATTCAGATTCAGTAGTGGAATCAGCCACTACTGACTGTTTGGTGCTACACCACGAAACAGCTCCTCCATTAAGGGTGAATACGTATCCGGACTGCGAGCGAGAGTCATCTCGGTCAGTCTGAAAACAAGCATCGGTGTAACACTTTACAACGAGCTCATCAGTTCCTCCATATACCAAAAACATCTCACTTGTGTTCCTCAGGTCTTTCAGGATGTTCTTTACAGCAGTCCAGTGAGCTAGACCGGGACTCTTTTGGTATCGACTTGTCAGGCTCAACGCAAACGAGACGTCCGGTCGAGTGCAGAGCATGGCATACATAATTGAGCCTATAGCAGAAGCAAATGGGATCGAAGCCATTTGGTCGATCTCCTTCTCCGTTTGAGGAGATTGAGATTTGTTCAAGATAGCACCCTTTGTCATAGGGACGACTCCTTTCTTGGAGTTGCTCATGTTGAACCGTGCTATAATCTTGTCAATGTATGTACTTTGACTGAGACCTAGAAGTCGCTTCGATCGATCTCTGTGAATCTTAATTCCCAGGATATAAGCGGCTTCTCCAAGATCCTTCATAGCGAAACAAGATGATAGCCATACCTTAACCTCGTTAAGCATGGGGATGTTGTTTCCTATGATCAGTATATCATCCACATACAATATGAGGAATGATATAGTGCTCCCACTTGCCTTTTTGTAAACACACGGTTCATCTTCATTTTGAGCAAAGCCAAACTCTATGACTTTCTGGTCAAAACGAATGTTCCACCTTCGAGATGCTTGTTTAAGTCCATAAATGGACTTATTCAGTTTGCAAACCCTATTTGGATATTTAGGATCGATAAACCATCAGGCTGAACCATGTAGACATCCTTAGTGAGTTGTTCGTTCAGGAAAGCGGTTTTGACATCCATTTTCCATATCTCATAGTCATGGTATGCGGCTATGGCAAGCAATATCCTGATCGACTTGATCATGGCCACGGGCGAGAAGGTTTCATCATAGTCAATCCCTTGGGTTTGAGTGAAACCTTTCGCAACAAGCCGTGCCTTATAGGTTTGCACCTTTCCATGCATGTCAGTTTTTCTTTTAAAGATCCACTTGCTCCCTACTGCCCGAGAACCGGGGGGGTAGCTCAATCAAGTCCCATACTTGATTGTCACGCATGGATTGCATCTCGGCGTTCATGGATTCAAGCCATTTGTCAGATTCAGGATCTGACACAGCAGCTTTGTAATTAGTAGGTTCGTCATCTGAGTCAGCTACTAATAGGACATCGGGACCTTCTAGATGCCAGAGGTATCTATCAGGTGCCTTGTGTGTCCTTTCGCTCCTGCGAACGCTTGTGTTTTGGTCTGATGGGGCGACAACCATTTGTCGGTCAGACCTAGCGACTGTCTCAGGGTTTTGTGTTTCTCAAACTTCTTCGAGATCCACTGGATCACTATTGGTTCCTCTGTTGAGAAACTCTTTCTCAAGGAACTTACCCTTCCTTTTGATAGAAACATTGTTTCCATCAGGATGGTAAAAGTAATAGCCGGTATTACGATAGTATTCGATGAAAATTACCTTTTCACCTCGAGGATCGAGCTTGTTGTCAGATTCGCTAGTGACATATGCTTCGCATCCCCATACCCTGAGGTAAGAAAGATTAGGAGAAGAATTATGCCATATCTCATATGGGGTCTTATCCACTTTCTTAGTCGGTGCCGGATTTATTAGGCGAGCGGCGGTCAAGAGAGCAAAACCCCAAAAGGAGTGGGACAAGTTAGTCCTGCACATCATCGATTGAACCATGTTCAACAAGGTTCGATTTCTCCTTTCACTAACACCATTCAATTGTGGTGTACCGGGAGGAGTGGGTTGTGAAATAATTCCACAAGCCTTGAGATGATCGAGGAATTCGTTGCTAAGATACTCACCACCTCTATCCGATCGAAGTATCTTAATAGTTCGATTTAGTTGATTTTCTACTTCGTGTTGAAACTCTTTGAACTTGTCAAAAGTTTCGTGCTTATGTTTCATTAGATAGACATAAGCATATCTGCTATAGTCGTCTATGAAAGATACGAAGTAGCGTTCACGATTTCTCGTTTCGGTCCGAAAGGGCCCACACACATCAGTGTGTATAAGTCCTAACAGATCATTAGCCCGTTCACCAACATGTGTGAAGGGTGACTTGGTCAGTTTTCCAGATAAGCATGACTCGCATTCACCGACGGTATCCGCATCAGTGGATTCGAGAATCCCTGCTGATTGAAGCTTCTTAATGCGAGCTTTGCTTATGTGACCTAGTCGATGATGCCACAACGACGAATCGTTATCAACTTTGTTTCGTTTAGAAACATGATAGAGTTGATCTTGCGTTTGAACAATTATCTCATATATACCATGTCGAGGTTTAGCCTCGAAATAAAAGATATCGTTAAAGTAGGTAAAAATGGAATTTCCATTAAACTTGTACTTAAAACCTTGTTCAAACAGGGAAGAGACAGAAATAATGTTTCTGGACAATCCAGGAGCATATAAACAGTTATCTAGAGTAACTACAAGACCGGTAGGACATGAGAGAGAATATATGCCGGTAGCCAAGACCGGGACTCTTTTGCCATCACCAACGATGAGCTCCATACCGCCTTGTTCTATCTTCTTCCACTTCTCAGGTTCCTGCAAAACATTTACAATGTGAAAACCACATCCGGTATCAAATACCCATGCATTGGAGGAAACAGTGAAAAGTTCAATAACATTTATTGACATACCTGATGAGCAACCCTTACCGGGGTTTCTAGTCATCCTGATCTTAGCAAGGTAGACGGGGCAGTTACGTTTCTAGTGGCCCATCTGATTACATTCAAAGCATTGACGTTCCTAAGGAGGAGGCGCCAATGGTTTCTTGCCCTTGGTCTCTTTGACCTTGTTCTTGGTCTTGGTGATACCTGTATCAGCAACTCGGAGCACAGCCGGTGTGGTCCTGATCTTGACATTTGGAAACAATGTCAGAACCTCATCTAAAGTCTGAGCCGATCAATTTACCGCATGCAAGCGATAATGCTCGGGTAAAGATCCGAGGACTACATCAAGAGCCATCCCCTCAGGAATGGAGTATCCGAGGTCCATCAGACTGTCGCGACACCCCTTCATCATCATGACATGATCATAGGCAGAGGAATTAGGCGACATGTGGCAGTTCACAAAATGTTGAAGTGCCCTACATCGTTCACCCCTCTGGCTTAACTCAAACATATCTTTGAGTTTTCTCATGATCTCATACGCTCCCATGTCGGTAAAGTTATACCGAAAATCCGGTGTCATGCTAGATAACATAAG
>JBCNJP010000002.1:4728404-4746527 GCA_039602395.1 Deinandra increscens subsp. villosa
GTCGTGTTTTGGCGCGTCATAATAAATAAGCTAAAACTTTTTTACGTTATCAAATGAGGCTTTTTAAAAAAGTTAGTTTTTTTAGAAAGTCTCGTTTGGTAATGTCAAAAAGGTAGCTTATAACCTAGCTTTTGAAAAACTAGTTGAAGTAGCGTTTCAACTAGCTTTTATAATATTTCCAGTTTTATCCTTCCCTAACTTATAAATAAATACTAGAGAATTTATTTATATACATGTACTTTTATGTCATTTTACATTTTTCAGCTAGTTTTTACCAAACGTTATTTTTTATCAGCTAGCTTATAGTTTATCAGCGAGCAGCTAGCTATTCAGCTAGCAGCTAGCTTTTCAGCTAGTACGTCAAACACAGCCTAAATATTTTATTGTACGTCGCGCCTTAAAACCACGATAATACGAGTACATAAAACAGTTGTATTGGTAAAACGTAATAGTTGTGTTGGTAAAATGTAATAGTTGTGTTGGTAAAACGTAACGTAGAAAAAAATGCAAGTACAAGATAATTGCAAAACAATATTAAATAAAAATTAAAAACCGATACGTAAACGTAATGATGTGAAACTAAAACGAATGAAACCTAAAAGAAAAAAAGAATTAGAAGTCAAAAGCTACAAGAATCAAGGATCGAACCTAGAACCCAAATGTTATGTTACACGTCTCTACCCACTACAAGATTATTTTGATAAAGCGGTTGATGTTTTGTTGGTGATGTAACATTTTTGTTTGAAACATTTTAGTCCACCTAAAAACAGGTTGTAATCCCACTACCAATTGTCACTTTTATAATTTGATCCAAGTGAATGTTTTCCTAACTAAAAATAGGCGAGATAGCCCCGATGAAACAATTTTGAGAGGTAAAAAGGACCTCGCATTTTCAAAAAAAAAAAAGGAAGAGGTAAAAAGGACTTAGTTTTGGAGTCCACATGATAACATATTAACTGCTACTCTTCGGCTTCAACGCTTGGTAGCAAATGTGCTCCGCTCAAAAAACTTTCCGGCTTCCAAATATTGCGGCTACTTTTTTTTTTGTTTCTCGGCTAGTTTAAGCCGAGAGGAGATGGGGGTTTGAATGGATTTTATTGGTAAGCTTTGTGGCTAGTTTTAGTTTAAGTTTCTACCCCTCCTTTAAAGCTAATTTCAACTTTCAAGCTAATTTGTGTGATTGCGAAATGATATTATTTAATTAAATAAGTTATATTTGTGTAGTCACTTAGGCTAAACGTAGTGGGGCGTTTTTGGGGTCCATAACGTCCCATAACGCCTGTCCATAACGCCCCGACTACTACACCCCGGCGTTATGGGCTAGCCCAAAATCGTCGGGGGCGTCAGGGAGATAACGCCGGAGAAAAGGAAAAAGTCAAAAAATTTAGCCGTTGAACGGCTATATATCCGTTAACTTTTTTTTTTTTAAATTTAATTTAAACACATTTTTCACTATAAATACCCCACATATTTTATAAACTTTCACACACCACACCAACTCAATTCTCTTCTACTTCATCTATTTTCTTTTAAAAATATTTCCCAACCAACCCAACAACCAACCCGGTCACCGAATATCACGCGGTGATGGCCGAGAGTATTCAAGATCTTGCACGGTCGAAAAAAAAGCAAGTCGAGCAAATCGACGATTATCAACTCGACAAGGATCTCGAGTTCCTCGCCCAAAAACCGCCTGAAAACGCCGATCCGGTTTACCTCGCCCTCCATCAGAAAAAGATGGAACGAATCAAGAAGAAATGAAAGTTGTAATTTTTATTTTTATTAAGTTGTAATTTTTTTTTTAAATTAATTGTAATTTTTATTTTAATTAAGTTGTAATCTTTTATTTTTAATTAGTTGAAAATTTTATTTTAATTAAGTTGTAATCTTTTATTTTTAATTAGTTGAAAATTTTATTTTAATTAAAATAGTTTTAAAAAAAGTAAAAAAAAAATAAATATTAAGTAATGATGGTGGGGCTTTATGGGGCTTTATCCACTACACCATAAAGCCCCATAAAGCCCCTTGCCCAGTCAGCGTCCACATGGCGCATAATGCCCCTTGTGGGGCTTTATGGGGCTTTAACCATTATGGATAGCCTTAGGTTGTAGTTATTTAGGTTGTAACCTAATAGTAAGGGTAAAAGTCTCGTTAATAAAGACCAGGGTTTAAACCTATATAATTTGATAGAATATAAAGTAAAGAGACATCCTCATGGTTAAGTAGTGTGCTTCATAACCAAAAGATTTGAGGTTTAAATCCTGTAAAATATAGGCTATTATGTATTTGGTCAAAGTGAATATGCTACTGTTATACATCTAAGCTTGGATGCCGAAACAATCAAAACTACGTAGTTTTAATTAAATTAAATTAAAAAATTAGTTATCAAAAACATATTTTCCTAAAATATCTCATCTTTCTTCCAAGTTCCATCCCAAACTACATCAAATTTCACAAGATCATGAAGTTCATCTTGTATCATTTTCCATTTTATATGAGAACTCAACTTATATTTGTATTGTCTTTTTGTACTACATAAGATTTATTTGATTATCATATTTAAATGTTAGGAAAAGAAATATATATCGTCAAAACCAAAAATTTCAAATATCAACTGAAGCTCGTCGGCAATGATGTACACTTGTACACATCGCTACTTTATCAGAATAAGAAAAAGCAAATTACGTATGATCTGATTGGCTCGTTAATTATTTTTATATATGTGAAGCATTGCTTCAACAAAATCTCTAACGGTGGGCGGTGTGAAGGATAAATTTTTTAGGATGAGTAAAATGGGATAAGTTTTTTGGCCAATAGGAGAGTGACACCAGGAGAGAGAAAAAAGTATATGTCTTTTATGTTTTTTGAATGGTATGGGTGGGATAAGTTGGGTTGGATAAGTTGGATAGTTTTTTTTTTATTTATTTTTTTATTTAGTTTTTATATATTATATTTAAAGGAAAACATTATATTTCATAAAACATAAAACTAAATTTTTCATTAAAAATAAAAAACTTACATAGAAATTAAAAAAAACCACTTTCACAAATTTTAAAACCAAATCTAAAAATCACATTCCCAATTATGCAAAGCGGCGATTCGACGTTTCTCGGCGAGAAGGGTCTGTAGTAAGCTCGTAGGGATGATTGTTGGGCCGATGAAGCGTATTGTTGGAAGTAGTCGGGATGTCCGAATCGTAGTAGATCATTAAAAGATTGTTGTTGTGGTGGTTGTGGTGGGTAATAAACGGGTTGGGGTTGAGAAATTATAGGTGGAGAAGGTAAGTAGAAAGGTTGTTGGTTTCGGTTTGTCGAACTTTGTCCGGTATTCGACCGGACTTTGGGTCGAAATTTCTTCGGGGCGGATGTGGAGGCATTCTTTTTCCTAGGATCCATTGGTTTTGGGTTAGAAAAGTAGAAGAGAAATGAAATGTGGTGTAAAAAGTTTAAAGTTTTTGGGGTTTATATAGGTGGAAAACTTGTAAAAAAAACAAAAAAATATATATATATATGCTACTAGCCGTTGGCTAATAGCCAACGTTCGAAAAATAACGGGCAAAAAAAGTCCAACGTTCGAAAATCACTCTCGGCAATACTCGGCAAGTAGTTGCCGTTTTTTGATTTTTTTTTTGCCGAAATCCACCTTGCCGAATGCAAGGGTATGGTTGTCAAATTGTTGCCGAAAATCACCCTATGCCGAAAGCCCTTTGCCGAAAAAAATATATCCCATACCACCCACCCTAATGACATCACTACTAGACACCTAGAATGCTTTTAGAATTCTACCTAAATAAAGATATGAAATCGGGTCTCAGTTAGGATAGGGAAGAAAGATGAGATATTTTAGGGAAATAAGTTTGTGATAATTAATTTTAAATATATTTAATCAAAACGAGTAGTTTTGATTAGTTTCGCATCTAAACTTAGATGCATAATAGCACTATATTAACTTTTTTTTTCCTATGTATTCATCCTTAATAAATATAAAAATTTCCACTAAAAGAACGATAGAAAATAAAAATTTACTCTTTACAAAAATTTACTTTCGGGCGATTCAGTGATTTCTAAGAAAATAATTCCCATAAGGCTATTCGTAGTGTGGCGTTATCTTGTACTTTTTGGTAAGATGGCGCCCCTATAACGCCCCTCCACCACCCCCCGATGCGCCATGTTAGCCAAATTCGTCCCGGGCGTTACCTACATAACGCCTCCCCTTTGATGTTTTTCTTTTCTTTTTCCTATTGATTCTCCACTTCACATAACCCCCCATCCTCATAACCCTCCATTATACCTCTTACCTTATAACCCCTCATATGCCACATATCACATAACCCCACCTCCTTCAAAATCCCCACTACACATAGCCTAAATGTGAACATGCATTAACTAAAATAAAATTGTCTAATTTACTGCAATAACAACGAGGCCACGTGAGATAATTAATGGAAAATGCCAGTTTCCAAAGGGGAGGCTAAGAATTTGAACGCATAATCTCTTTAAATTTTTTTGAACGCCATTCAACTACAACCAACCTATTCATATTTTTATTTTTTTTTTGAACGGCTCATTAAAACAAGGCACCGTAGCAAGACGCTACGGCCCAAAACAACTACAAACAAGGAAAAGAGAAAACATTACATTGTGAACGAAACCCAATCCTTCCAACTAACACCGAACCTTTTGCAACGAAACTTAAACCATAAGAAACTTGACGATTTGATTTCTCTAATAACCCTCTCCCGCGAAGCACTTTTTCCTTCAAAAACAATCTTGTTTCTTTCAATCCATAAGCACCAAACAACCGCCAAAACCACAACCCTTCTAGCTTGCTCAACGATAGAACCCTTTCTCAAATCCTTATCGGTAAACACGATGTCTTTAACAGAAAAAAACAGCATCGATGGGCCTCTGATCCAGCTTTCAACAATCGACCACACATAGCTCGAGAACGAACATCCAGAGAACAAATGTTCCGCTGTTTCATCTGTCTCCCCGCAGAAAGCACACCACTGATCTGGAAGCGGAATGTTTCTCCTCTGCAACTGAACTTTGGTAGGCAACCTGTCCAACGCAAGACGCCAAACCAGAAAGTTAACTTTCCCAGGAAGCCCTTTCCAACGCTGAGTCCTCCAGTCTTCGACGTCTTCCAGGGAATGATTCTGGGCCAGCAGACGCAGCCCTCTAACAGAGAAAAACAGATCTTCATTACCAACCCAGCTCCACACTCCCTCGCTAGACTGAAACAGAGGCTGAAACTCCATGTATCTTTCTTCAAAAATAACCTTAGACTTGTGAATATTCTTCCAGACGCTACTAATATTCGGACTTCTAGGCACCCCAAAGAAAGGAGCTCTATTTCCATGGACACTATCTATGACCCTTCTCCATAATCTATTCGGTTCCATCAAATATCTCGAAATCCATTTGGCGTTTAAACAAAGATTAGAGAGCTCAAGAGACACCAAACCGAGACCACCCTTTTCAAAAGGCCGGAGCACTTTTTCCCGAGCCACCCAATGGATTTTTCTAACGGATCCATCAAGGTCTCCCCCCCAAAGGAAATTAAAACGAATTTTTTCAAGAGAATCAAGAACTTTCTTCGGGGCCCTATAAAGAGAGAAATAATAAACCGGGAGATTTTCCAACACCGATTTCACTAAAATTAATCTTCCGGCCAAAGAGAGACTCCGAGCTTTCCACGACGACAGCCGGGCTCTAAAAATATCGACCACCTTACCCCAATGCTTAGCCAAATTCATATTCGCTCCTACCAACAAACCCAAATAGTCGAACGGAAGGGAAAGGATCTTACAATCCAGAAAATCAGCCCCCTCTTTAACAGCTTCAAACTCCACATTAACCCCAAAAATACCACACTTTTTCAAATTAACTTGAAGCCCGGAAATAAGGAAGAAGCACCAAAGAATTCTCCTCATATTAAGGAAGTTAGCCACGGACCACTCGCCTATTAACATCACATCGTCGGCAAAAAATAAATGAGATATCTCCGGACCTTCATTAGGAAGCCTCACCCCATGAAAAATGCCCAACTCTTTAGCCTTTTCCATCACACAATGAAAAGCCTCCATAACGATAGTGAAAAGGAAAGGGGAAATCGGGTCTCCTTGCCTTAAGCCTCTTCCGCAATCAAACTCCTCCGTAGGCGACCCGTTAACAAGGACCGAAGATCTCGAGGCTCCAAGAATACCTCTAATCCAAAGCCTCCATCTGGGCGGAAAATTCATTTGAGAAAGCATATTATCGAGGAAAGACCAATCAAGGCAATCGTATGCCTTGTTGAAATCAATTTGGAACAAAAGGGCCTTTCTTTTCATCTTTTTTATATTATCCACGCGTTGTGAGCATGGATTATATGGGTAATCTATATTATTAGTTGATCCATTTAAAAAAAAAAATCAATCTCTATGAACGGTTGGGTGATAAAATTTGTGAGTTTAAAGAATGAACTAATGACATCTCAATCAACTAGTTTCTCACCGTCACCAATACCACTACAAGTCCAAGTTAGTCTCTCTTTTAATTAATTTGCAGTACATTTTTTAGCCATTAGCATTTCATTTAAGAGTAAAATTAATACCATATCTATATTATTTGTAAAATTTAAGTTAATAACATTTTAGTTGAAGAATCATCAGTTTATTACCAAGTAGCATTTGGATTTATATTTTAACTCGATTACTTTCTTAATACTAATTTTTTTTATGAAATTTTGTCAACCTTGTACTTGTAATGATTTAAACCCTTGTCAGTTTTGTGGATGAACAATCATCATACCACTAGACAACAAGACCATGAGTAACTCGATCACTTAGAAGGCCGATTTATAACCGAAATAACTTTTTATAAAATTAATTTATTAATCCATTTAGAGCTTGTTTAATATTTGACTGCAATCTAACAACCCATTATGTCTCGTTTAACATGTTTACACATCTTTCTTCTAATAAAGGACTACATTTTCTGGCACGTGTCATCACCACATTTATTTCACCATATGTTTTAACGTAAATGTTTTTTAATTAGAAAAATTATGTTTGAATTTGATCTAAAAAATGTCTAAATAGTAAGAAAATAATACAACTCACACCACACCGGTATACCCCTTCTGAGTAAGTCCGTTGTGAGTTGTATATAAGTTCAGTCATTACCTACTTGACACATTTACTGCACCAAACTCACACCGATATAGCTAATGCCATGAGAAAAATTAATAAAAATACTGACATGACATTCGTTATCAGAAAGAGATACGCAAAGGTTTTAAAAGTTCACCTGCATATTCATAAAGTTATTAGTGAAAAATTAAGAACCTTTTAATTCGGATATCCGGAATTTAAATATCAGAAATTCTTAGATCTGAAATTCAAATATCAAATAGAGTAAATTACGGATTTCATCTCTGTAGTTTGTCGAAATTTCACATTTCGTCCCTACTTTTCAAAAATTACAGATTTCGTCCCTAACTTTTGCAAAAACATTACGGATTTCGTCCTTTTGTTGGATGGCCGTTAGTTTTTTATGTTAAGTGATTGTCAAATGACTAATATACCCTTTTCTTTATTTAATAATTATATCAATACCTAAAAGGAAAAATAAAATCCTAAAACCAAACTCCAGCCCCTCCACCATGTCTGTATTAGAGGATATGATTATCTGTTATTTGAATGATTATTTTATATTTTTTAGTTGTGATCGTTTCCTAGTTTAGAGGGTTAGAAAACATTATATATTTTGGAACTTTGTATTTTCTATTCAATCAAGAGATTACCAATAACTTTCATGGAATAAGAGCCAAATATCCCTCTTCTTCTTCTCCCTAAAACCCTAATCAATTCCGGCCGCCACTATGGTCGAAACCGACGACGGTGGCGCCAAGCTATCATCGTCGACCACAACCGAACACAAGCCTCTTCATCCGGCGTTCACCGCCTCAAACGTTCATCTTCGTATACGCACTCTCGATGGCAAGAAAACCACGTATACGAATTGGGTGAAGTTATTCAAAAATCACCTAAAGATTTACAAACTCATGCACCACATCGACGGTACCAGCCCTCCTGCAACCGATGATCCTACATACGAAGCTTGGGTCGATCTGGATGCATTGGTTCTCCAGTGGATTTATGGAACCATCTCGGATGATCTTCTTCCTCAGATAATAGCTGACGACACCACTGCCCACAAAGCCTGGACCCAACTATATCAAATCAACTGCAACAATAAACATGCTCGTGCCGCGACCTACGAGCAGCAGTTCACCAACCTTACACTCTCAGCATGTACCTCGTTCGATGATTACTGTCAGAAGTTAAAGGAACTCGCCACTCAACTGGGCGACATCGAGCAGCCTGTGTCGGAAAGTCGCTTGGTCATTCAGATGGTCCGCGGGCTCCCGGCAGAATACGACACCGTAGGAGCCATTATCAACCAACAGTGCCCCACATGGGATCAAGCACGGGGCATGGTGGAAGCGGAACAACAGCGCCAATCGGCAAAGACGTCGTCATCCCGGGATGCGGCTCTCACAGCTTCGCAGCCTCCCGTGGTTCGTAACCAAGATGCGTCTGCCTCCGTTCGTTCCCCGTATCCCAACGGGTACAAAGGCAACAATTATGATCCAGTGAAGGCGGCGCGTGGACGGGGACGTGGCGGCACCGGCGGACGGTTTTCAGCAAGCGCCGGTCGAGGTGGAGGCCGGCAAAATAGGACCGGCTCTCCTGGTTACCCAGCAGCCTCCAACAGTCTCTTGGGCCCCTATCCAAACCAATTTTCTGGGCCTAGACAAACCCCAACTAATTACCCCAATTGGAACCCACCGCCCAGCCCGTTCCCATCCCATGCAGCCCAATACAATAATCAACAGGCCCACATGATGATGAATGCCCAACCCAGCCTAGCGGCTCCACCCGGTTTCGCATTTGTACCCGTGCCTCAACCCCAAACCGGTCTGAATGCTCTCTCCCCCAACGATATCGGTGCAGCTATGACAACGTTGAATCTCAACAACAATAATCAAGGGCAGTGGATCATGGACACTGGCGCATCCTCTCACATTACCTCGGACCCAGGTAACATTAAAATAAATAGTTCTTTACCTGTAAATCCTATTTTTGTTGGTAATGGTACGCTCTTGCCTGTTAACGGGTCTGGCAAAGGCTTTTACAATACCGAAAACAAAACCTACCAGCTTAACAACCTCATTCATTCACCCCAAGTCATTAAAAATTTGATCTCGGTACGTAAATTCACTACTGACAACCAAGTTTCAATTGAGTTTGACCCTTTTTGTGACACCCGAGAATTCCAAGGTTAACTTCCGTTAGACAACTTCCGTTAGTTACGTTAGTAACTAATACTTAACTAGGCCGAATACGTCCACGTCCTTTGGTTGATCACCAAACCCGCCCATATATGTTATGTGTTCAATTATTTATGGTCATTATGTGCAAACGTGATTTAAATGCATAATTATTAATAAAAAGCATGACTATTTAATTAATTGATAAATTATGTGACAAATTGCTTATTTGGATTATTATATGTTAACCGGGTAATTAAATGTATGCATACATGTTTAATGATTGGGCTAGTAATTAGTTAATGATGGACTAATCATGGGCTAATGATGGCTAATCATTGGGGGCCCAAATCCCAATGAAAGCCCATGAGACCACTAGTATTTAAATAGAATTATAAACCCTAATCCCATTTACATGCTCCATCACCACACACACACACTCCCCATCACACTCTCTCCCTCTCACGACTTCTGGACCAGCCCCAAGACACACCAAGATCAGCCATCACTTCTGTTGGTGAAGATCATCCATCGATCCTTGATCAAACCGTGAGTCCCATGAACCATTTCTATGTGTTTTCTATGTGTTTTCTTCATAAAGCATGCCCAGATCTCCATGTAATCGTTAGATTTTCTGTAAGAATGCTTAGGAATGCTAGATCTATGATAAAGACTACAACTTTACGTGTGAAACTGATCCATAATAGAGATTCATGCTAGATTAGGTCATTTTGGGTAAAGTGTGTTCTTGAAGATTTGATGATGAAAATGCATGTTTATGATGTTAAAAATGCTCCTGTGATGTTCCTAAATGATTATGTATGCTTGAAAATGAATTACACGAAGCATGGAGGCTGTTAGAAAGATTTTTAGTCAAATTTACAGGTTTTTTAGCGACCAGCGAAACTGTGCATTCATTAGGACAAACTATCCAGCGAAACTGTGCATATCTCCTTCCAGCGACACTGTCCAGCGAAACTGCAGTGTCTCTCGTGAACGAAACTGACCTTGTCCCTGAACGAAAGTTCAACCAGTTCCTGGCGAAACTAGCCAGCGAAACTAGCAGTTTCTCTGGCAGTTTCTCTAGCAGTTTCTCTAGCAGTTTCTCCAGCGAAACTGCAGTGTCTCTCGTGAACGAAACTGACCTTGTCCCTGAACGAAAGTTCAACCAGTTCCTGGCGAAACTAGCCAGCGAAACTAGCAGTTTCTCTGGCAGTTTCTCTAGCAGTTTCTCTAGCAGTTTCTCTAGCAGTTTCTCTAGCAGTTTCTCCAGCAGTTTCTCCAGACTAAACCCAAACTTGTGCAACTTATTTAAATGATATGCCATGACTTGTATGATTATGCAATGATGAAACATGCTATGATTTCTGTAATATATGAACCCTTGTTTATGATCAACCATCGGTGTCGTGTGTCGTTATGTCGTGTCGTAGTTCCAACGTGCTATGTTATGGGCCATAGTGACGATAAGTTAATGTTTAGACACAAAACTAATACTTAAGACCTAAACGTGTTCATAGGTCTTCGTTAAGCAATATTTGGATTAATTAACAAGTGTAGCTGAGCAACCTAAGGTGAGTTTCACTAACCCCTTAATTGTGAACCCGTTTGGGTCACAACGAATTACTTAACGGAAAACAACGCTGACACTTTGAGATATCGCCGAATGGGATATCTGTTATGGAAGCTGGAGTGCTTTATGGGAAGCGCTTGCAACTGTCCATCCTTGGGATTTCAAATGAAATCCGGAATAACCGTTTTGACACTTAAACTATTTTTAGGATTTCCAATGAAATCCAGAATAAACAACTTTTAATATGGCTAGTGTAGGTTAAAGTCTAAACCAAATGATATCACATGATTTCTAAGGATGCCTTAAAACTTAAAAGTCCTCAACAATTTAGTACCATTAATCTGTGAAGCGAGGGGATGTTGGGTAGATCTACTGGGGTTTGACAAACCCTGCTCCGCGGTTGATGTGTTGCAAACACATCCTGTTTTCATATGTCTTTTATTATGTATTTGAGTCAATTTTGAGTCGGTTTCTATTTTTTTTGGTAGTGTTTAGCTAAGTTAGTGTTTTTGGAGTCTTGTTTATGTTTTTATGAGTTTTGTAGGTTTTTAATAAAGCCCCGAGGCCACGAGAGAAAGATAGAAGAAAAGTGAAAAAAAGAAGAGCTGAACAAGCAGTCCCAGGCGTATCGCCTGGGACCTTAGGAGTTGTAAGCGATACGCGCGGAGTGGCTGGTCAACAAAAGTCAAGGTCGGTTCCGCCCGACTAAATTGTCGTGTAATGAGCTCCAGGCGTATCGCCTGGAGGGAATATACTTGCAAGCGATACGCTTGCAGCCTCAAAACCCGCAAAAGGAGGTTTCGCGATTTAAAAGTCGATTTTAGGGTTCCATTCAATATAATTCGACTTCCAGACGACAGAGGAGCGATCTAAGACGATTTTCAGAGCCAAGGAAGGTTACGATTCAAGGGGAAAGGCTGAAGATCAAGCATTCGACTTCGGTTACGTGTCGGGTTTTTCGTCTAACCTTTTGTCTTGTGATTATTTGCTACGTCTAGTCATGATTTCTGTTAAAGATTCAGTTTTTATCTGTGTTCTTGATTGGATTATGTTTCTAGGCTAAACTTTTAGAGCCACCTAGACTCATTGTGATGAATTTGATCTTTTGACGATTTCTATTTGGTTTTGACTTATTGATTGATGTTACACTTTTATTAAATTCCAATGATTATCATGTTTGATGCATATGTGTGTTATGAGCAGATTTTTAGTCGATTGTTGATGCTTAATTTACCCGCGAATGTCTTTCGGTTTAGGTAAGTTAGCTAGAGTAGTTGACTTTAGGGTTAATTGCTAGAGTGTAGTTAGGGTTTCCTTGACTATTGCATTGATAATTGATTAATAGTTTGATTGTAATGTGCTGCTAAACTGGAGACTTAAAAGGTACAGGTTTAACGGGTAGTTGGGTTGGTTAAAGTTCTAGGGTAGCATTGTCTCAAAAGGAAATGTCCTAGGGTTTTGTCTAGCTTGGTATTCCGTGTCATTCATGGTAGCTATTGGTAGCTCCGGTTATTCTAGGTGTGCTTTAGGTATATCCGAGGGTGACTAGGGTAATTGAGGTAGGACGGACTTAAAAGGTGAACTCCTGTTCGAGCGTTAGAAGTGTAGCTAGGAAGGACTTAAAAGGTGAACTAGCCACCATCAGATTAGTCATAACCGATAGAAGTTGTCATTAGTGATTAGGATTCCGAGTCTAGGTGGTATCTCTCCCTGCTTCTGACAGTTGTCTTTAGGTTTTCCTGGTTTCGTCTGTTTGCTCGTTGTTTAATTAATTTTAGTTAATCAAATCTCAATAAAAAAAAACCAATTTACTCAGTATTTCCATTTTCATAGGTCTAGGTTAAGTCTTGTCTATAGAGTGTCCTAGGTTCGATATTCCGGTCTTACCTTAGCTTTACTTCAATCCGACAGGTTCACTGCCTTAGGGTTCGGTTCGGTTTAGGTTATTTCGGTAAAATTAGGTGTGTCTAGGTCTAGGTTTAGGTCTAGGTTTTTATTACATTTTAGGTACGTTCCGAGCACATCAGCGGTACACAAATGTGTAGCCAACCGGTTGGAGGCCGAACGGAGTGCAATATCAGCCTATTTTAGTTGTGGGTCCCATGAGGAACACAACTGGAGGCACAAACCATCGGCAAATGCCGAACTCTGTTACGTCAGCTTTGGTACGAACTTCCTTAGTGCATGGAAACCGGATTAGCTACCCGCGATATCGGTTGACCGCTTTAACTTTTACTTAACTAGTGCATATTCGATAATTCAACACTTGGCAATGTTTGCAAAACTAATCCTTATTACATGTTGATACATACGCTTATGAGACCGGGCCAATGCATGACATGCCCACCGTGGACTCACCAACCGTTAGGTTGACACTTGTGTGGTTTTCACTTTTGCAGATCGCTGAGGAGTATCCACCAGGGGTTGGCATGGCACACAGAAGACTTTAAACTGTTTTAACTTACGTTGGACATTTTGAATATCAATATATAATTTATACTTAAAGCACGTGGTTAGTGCTGAGATACTTTTGTTTACTTTTCCGCTGCGAATTTTAGACTGTTTTATGATGAACACTTGGACTTTACTCTGATTCGTTTAGTATTTGTAACTAATGGTTGTGGTCCTGGTCTAGTCGCGCCCCTTAACGGTATAAACTCCGTTAGTGGTTAATTGGGGGTGTGACACTTTTAGTTTTTCTTTGAAGGACCTCAAGGATGGCCAACTGCTTTCCCGCCACAATAGCAGTGGAGACCTCTATCCGATCACTCCTGCCAGCACCACCCTTCTAGCCGCTTCTGCTACAGCTCCTTGGCATGATCGTCTCGGCCATCCGGGACCGACCGTGTTCCATTATCTTAGTCGTTTATTTTCCTTGAAAAATAATAAATCTGTTGATTCCTTGGTTTGTAAGTCATGTCAGGTTTCAAACAGTAAACGATTACCTTTTCAGGATTCTGTTTCTCAAACTTTTCATGCTTTTGATTTAGTTCATTGTGATTTGTGGACCTCACCGGTTGTCAGTAATTCTGGTTATAAATATTACATGGTTCTAGTTGACAATTTCTCTAATTTTGTGTGGGTGTATCCTTTGAAATTTAAATCCGAGACTCTAACCAATTTCATTAAATTCCATAATTTTGTTCAGACACAATTCCACTATAAAATCAAAACATTTCAATGTGATCTCGGGGGGGAATTCGACAATAATGACTTCAAACAATTCGCCAATGCAAACGGTTTGGTTTTTCGATTTTCATGCCCTCAAACGTCTCAACAAAATGGGAAGTCTGAGCGCATGATCCGGCGGCTAAATGACATCGTTCGTGCCTTGCTTCATCACGCCCACCTTCCATCCAAGTTTTGGGTGGAAGCCCTCCACACTGCCTCTTATCTCCACAACATCCTTCCCACAAAAAAACTCAACTACTAACCCCCTGCCTTTGCCCTTTACCACCGCCATCCAACATACGACCATTTACGTGTGTTTGGGTGTGCTTGTTACCCCAACCTCTCCGCCACCCAACCAAATAAACTAGCCGCTCGTTCAACTCAATGTGTCTTCCTCGGATATCCTTCGGATTTTCGTGGTTATCGCTGTTACGACCCGCAAACCGGTCGTGTACACCTCTCTCGTCACGTCGTCTTTGACGAAAACTCGTTTCTGTACACCAATCCACCCCCATCCTCCATGTACGATTTTCTCGATGACGATACACCAACCTTCCCTTTATCCTCCATTCCGCTACAACCGACCCAGCCCCATCCTACCACCCAAGCCCAAACCGAACCACCCTCCCCTACGACCCAGTCTCCTCCCACCCAAGCCCAATCGCCCACGCATACTCCTTCCTCGGCCCACGGCCCACATTTCCCCACCAACACACAACCTTCTACCACCACCCCTCCCTCGCCTCGGTCACTGCTGACCCGACTCCACCCGACGGACCACATCAGCCCCCCCCCCCCCCCCGACACTCCATCCAATGCTCATCCCATGAACACCCGTGCAAAGTCTGGCATCGTTAAACCCAATCCTCGCTACCTTCTGTCCGTCACCAACATCTCCCCTCTCCCCACATCTCACGTAAAAGCCTTGGCCGATCCTAACTGGCTTCGTGCCATGAACGACGAATTTAGTGCTTTGTAGGTAAATAACACATGGGAACTCGTACCTCGACCATCCGACAGACCGGTGATACGATCGATGTGGTTATTCAGACATAAATTCAAAGCTGACGGCTCGTTAGACAGATACAAAGCCAGACTGGTCTGTAATGGTAAGTCCCAAACTGTTGGGGTAGATTGCATGGACACCTTTAGCCCAGTCATTAAACCTGGCACCATTCGCACAGTGCTCTCCCTGGCGGTATCAAAATCATGGCCGATTCATCAACTGGATGTGAAAAACGCATTCCTCCATGGCACTCTTGAAGAAACTGTTTATATGCAACAACCGCCGGGGTTCATTAACGAGCAACTACCTCATCATGTGTGTCGCCTCAAGAAGTCCTTGTATGGGCTCAAGCAGGCTCCTCGGGCCTGGTACTCCAGATTCTCTACTTTTGTCATATCGATGGGTTTCACTCGTAGCCTATGCGACACGTCTTTATTTATTTTTTCTCAGGGGGACCAGGTTGCTTAGTTACTTGTCTATGTTGATGATATTGTTTTGACAGCCAGCAACAATCAGTTATTATCGCAGGTTATCACTCGACTGTCTAATGAGTTCGCCATGAGTGATTTGGGGCCATTGCATCATTTCCTTGGAATTCAGGTCACACGAGAGGTAAATTCTATTTTTTTGGGTCAACAACAGTATGCTAGAGATATTCTCCATCGGGCGAACATGACGGCATGTAAACCGTGTCACACGCCTGTTGATACAAATGCAAAATTAAGTGCTACAGAGGGTGAACTTATTCCTGATGGATCTCTTTATAGAAGTTTAGCAGGGGCTCTTCAGTACTTGACAATCACTCGCCCTGACCTCACATATGCTGTGCAACAAATCTGTCTCTTCATGCATACTCCACGGGAACCTCACATGATGTTCCTCAAGAGGGTCCTTCGCTACTTGCATGGCACCATCGATCATGGGCTTCGGATTACTGCTTCTCCAGATCACTCTCTAGTCGCATACTCCGATGCTGACTGGGGCGGATGTCCAGATACTCGGCGCTCCACTTCTGGGTATTGCATTTTCTTGGGTCCTAATCTCATCTCTTGGTCTTCAAAGCGGCAGCCAACTATTTCTCGGTCCAGTGCGGAGGCCGAATACCGGGGGGTGGCCAATACGGTTGCCGAAGCTACTTGGGTTCGCAATCTTTTATGTGAGCTTAGAGTTCCAGTTCGCCAGGCCACAATCGTTTATTGTGACAATGTTTCAGCAGTTTACTTATCCGGGAATCCTGTTCAACACCAGCGCACGAAACATGTTGAAATGGATATCCATTTTGTTCGCGAGAAGGTACAGATCGGCCATATACGAGTTCTGCACATCCCGTCGCCGTATCAGTATGCAGACATTTTCACAAAAGGCCTTCCACGTTATCTCTTTGATTCTTTCAGGTCCAGCTTGAACGTCACAACTGCTCCCCGTTCCAGCTGAGGGGGACTATTAGAGGATATGATTATCTGTTATTTGAATGATTATTTTATATTTTTTAGTTGTGATCGTTTCCTAGTTTAGAGGGTTAGAAAACATTATATATTTTGGAACTTTGTATTTTCTATTCAATCAAGAGATTACCAATAACTTTCAGTCTGACCCCTCCGTCTTCGGTCATCTCCGACGAAACTCCTCCAGGCCCTATATCCGACGAAACTCCTCCAGCCCCCAATCTCTGGAGAAACTCCGTCATCTTCGGCGAAAATTGAACGGTTTGGGGCAGTGAACGGTTTCGAAAATTGAATCGAGAAGCTATCGTTGGACCACCACTGTTGACTCTCATGAACTTTCGATCAAAAAGATACGGGCTGAAACTTGATTTGATCCGTTGGAACTAATACGATTTTTGAAAGATTTGATCTAGAGATGAACGACAAATCTTTCAGTCACGGTTTCTTATCTCACCCCACTTTCAATTAAAAAATAAAAAAGATGAACTGATGTAGGATAGGGTCAACGTTTCTGGGTTTTCCTATGTCTCACCCCAATTTCAATTAACTTCAATTTCCGTTTTCCATTTTCAAATCTTCGATCTTAATAAAGTTTCTGTAGCCGTTAATTTCCAGCTTTCAGATTGACGTTAATTTCCAGTTTAAAAAAAACGGACCGCCACCATCATTACCGACTACCATGACCTTCATTACCGGAGATTGAAATCAACCGGGTTGCCATCGCGAACCATAAACCAACTCAAGGAAAGAAAAAGTTGGACCTAGAAACGATTGGGGGAGGAAGATCAAGGTCGGCTCACTGTCGGTGCTAGTAGCACCACCGCCATTGGTCGGCTCGACGGAGGAGAGACGAGTAGTCGCACCACTCTGGTGGTTGTCGGAGCTGGAAGGACGCGGAGATTGCTGGAGGGGTGCGAGGGTCGCCGAGGTGGAGCAGGTCGCCGGTGAAGCACGACCAAATGGGAGGGTCGCCGGTAATTGATTGAGGAAGAAGGGTGGGGGAGAAACAGTGTAGTCTCTCTCTCTCTCTTCCCTCTTTCTCTTTTCTTTTTTTGTCTTATATGTATTTATATATAATATACAGGGGCATAAATGTTAATTCACAGTCAGTTAACAACAAATTTTAACAGTCATCCAACAAAAAGACGGAATCCGTAACGTTTTTGTAAAAGTTAGAGACGAAATCCGTAATATTTTAAAAGTAGGGACGAAATGTGAAATTTCAACAAACCATAGAGACGAAATCCGTAATTTACTCTATCAAAAATTTTAAATAACGGATTCGGATAATAAAACGAATATAGAAATTTAAAAAATAAAAAATGTAAAGGTCCTCCTATTCTTTCAAATTCAAACAACTTGTTTTTAATCCCCTTTTTCATATTTTTTTTAAAAAATTCCCCCCTTTTGACAGCTTGTACTTCTTGGTGATGGTAAACAGTTAAAGTCAGAGAAATTATGGCTAATTTTGATTGCAATACAGGTGTTGAACTTTGGAATTCAATTCACCAACTGTTTAGAGAATATAATTAATGACCTAAATTAAGGATGTCTGTTCTTCTCCTCTGTATCTATATATACACACAAGAAACAGAGTATCCCTATTCCCT